>SWEM01000146.1:0-62334 GCA_019593585.1 Nitzschia palea | reverse complement strand
ATTGTCGGCAGATTGATCTCATCAAGGACTTGTGACAGTTAAATTTCATGATGACGTACACTACTTGCTGCGGAGTACACTTATGGCGGGAAGTTTTGCAGCCGTTAAATTTTAGACGTAATCGGTGATAGACATGCCTGAAATCGGTGATGGTAGAATTGTATTATTTGAAAACCGTATTCAAGATTCGCCAGTGAATTGTTCGGTGATTCATTTTTGAAATCAGTGATACACGTGCGAAAACAGTGAATAGGAATTGTTCACGGTGATTGCCTTATTGCCACACTCGGAATCAGTAAAAAGGAATTGCTCGGCTTCTTCTTCAGTGAAATTGTAATTTGCCCTAGCATTGCAGTTAATGACAGTTCACATTTCGCACCTTTGGAGGGAACTTGGCACGCATACCGGTTGTCACAGTGCACATTTATTAGCAAGCCGGGCGGGATTTCTTCGGGTGCAACGCGTCCCCTCCGTAGATTTGGGAACAAATCAAACTTACCACTCACTCCCGGTACTGGACAACGCGCAGTCACATGTTGATTTGGGCGCCAGGTTGAACCTTGGTGGCGGGACCGAAGTGTGGATATAATTACGACGGAGATGTCACATCAAATATCTACATGCAGATCAACAAGATCAATATTTCATGTAAATAGAACCAGTCGGCCCATAAATAGCAAGAAAGAATGTGAAAATAGACCCCTTTTATAAATATACGAATAAAAGTATAAATCGCTGGGCCACACGTCCGCTGTATAGAATTCAGTACTGCACAATTTTTGACCGAATCAACGGTTCGCTTTATACAGCAACTGATAGTTCATATCAATCGCAGAGAGTGCATGCGCGGCCGTTCAATCGGTTGTCACGAAGTAGAGAGCTCCTCGTTGATTTTGTTTGGGAAAACTAGCGAGCTGTATCGCAATCTCAGTGTTGTATAGCCACTGTAGAAGAGTGATTCCAACACCTCCCTATCCCATCGATCCCGTTCTGTTACACCAACATCGTTGTCGAACCTGTTACCCTCAGGAAAGGGATTTGGTTGAGGCTAGCGTGATCCCATGAATATATTTGTAATTCGAACTTCTTGTAGATAAATCCGGCATCCTCAGCGATTATTTCTTCAATCCAAATTGCTTAGACTGGTCATCCCGGATAACAGGATCAATTCACTATCTGCCAAGAAATCATGACGCCTCATGCTAGCAAAGGTGGGGTAAAAGGTGGGCATGCCACCGTTATTGAAACTCAGGTCAATCCTGTCCAACGACCATCTATCTACCACATGGAAGAAACGTATGCCGAACAGTGGCCCAAAGGTCTCACAAATGTAGGGAACTCTTGCTATGCCAACGCAGCGCTGCAATGTTTACTGAGCACGGCGTTGACGAATGCTCTTCTGGATCCCAAAGTAATACCACTTTTCCGGAGGTATAGCTCAAATCCAAACCTACTCGCCAAAGGTAGTGGTAGTGTCGATTCCGATGAAGATGACCTTGGTGAATCGACAAACGCCTCCGATCCTCCGAAGCAAATTGATGAAGGCCAGAGGTTACGACGGAAAGAGAAAGAAGAAAAGAAAATGGAAGAAACTTGTCAGTGGCTGACGCGTGAACTGACTGCCATTACTCATGAGTATACGAGAGAAATCGAACCAGTTCGGAACACGTCATATTTGGGTTGGCTTTCGCCTTCTCCATCACCGTCTAGAGTTGTTGATCCTGGTAGCATAACACGCCATCCTGATCGGTTATCCAAGTGCTTGCATCCCTATCAACAGGAAGACGCCCACGAATTTCTGCGAGCTCTCCTTAGCACGCTCGTGATGAATGGGCACAACAAGCAACTGTCAAGTCTGTTTGATGGCTTACTCGAATCAGCGGTTACCTGCCAAAGTTGTGGGCGGGCGAGCTTAACAAGAGACCGATACATGGATCTGAGTCTTGACATCAACAGTCCAGACGTGACTTCTTTAGATGATGCGTTATTCGAATACACCAAGACAGAGGTGTTGGATGCTGATAACTCAGTGTTTTGCCCCAAATGTGACAAGAAGCGCTCCGTCACAAAAGGGCTGCGACTTGCAACTGCACCGTCAATACTTGTTTGCCACTTGAAACGGTTTGCATTTGACCAATACGGTCGCCTGATACGTCTGCATAAGAAAATCAAATTCGATGAAAGCCTTGAAATCGGCGAATACATGAGCAATCTGAATAAAGCAAGGCCGCCTCCGTATGATCTAGTGGGGATCCTAGTTCATCAGGGTCACACGTGTGCCAGCGGACATTATCTTGCATTTGTGAAGAAAAATGATGAATGGTTCAAGTGCAACGATAGCGTAGTAACAAAAGTTGACCAAGCAACTGTCTTTGACCAACAGGCTTACATAATGATGTACGAAGTGGCCGAAATGAGGGAGCGTACAGGTTGCACTCCGCGAGCCAAACTTGGAAGACAAGTACCCACCACATTTGCAGACGACGATGACGCCGAAATATCGAAGGACGGAACGAGCATGCATGCTTGTGCCTCCATTCGCTCAGCGGATCCATCCTACAGTTCCACCAACACAAGGCAGCCTTACCAAAAATTGCTGCAACAGCTTCTGAATGAGACAGATGGTATCACGCGTTTCTTCACAGATATGTGCTGTGATAGCTCGAATACCTTTAAAGAACCGAAAACTCATGAATTGCGCCGAAATGCTCGACGTAGAAATCGCGACGAAAACATCGTTTGTGATACTACCTTGAGAAAAACCTCCTCCAGTGAACAGCTTGTGTTGATTGAAGCACGGAATGCCAACTTGGGGATTCGTTCGCAAACGGCGCCTCGTCAACGCAGTCAAAGCTATGATTATCCGGTAACTGGATTTGATGCTGACTCTCCCCGCACAACCCTTTCTGCCAACGACAACCCAGCACGAGAAAGAGAAACAATTCTAGATCTCCCGCGACACTCGAACAAACGACTGACAATAGCGAGAATGGACCGTGCACGGTCAGTTCGGGAACTACCTCCTTTGCCACGTCAGAGACGTGCACAATCCAACGCCTCGGCTCGACAAAAGCGCAGCGTCATGGTTTAGATTTTACTGCCACATGCGTGCTGTGCTGTTCAGCATTGGTGCAGCGGAATGATGTTCATTCTGCGCTCCCAATACGTACCTACCTGCCTGTTTTGGGTGTTGTCCCTGGAATAAAATGCATAGACTACTACTACCGTACTTTCTTGTTGTAAGGATATACCCCCACACACACGTACGTACATATACTTGTTGGCATGATACGAGAGAGTTGTCTTTGATTGATAGTCTGTGTGTGGAATCAGTCATGCAACTGGTTGCACCAGTGGGGCTCTCCTGTGCCAAGCGGCAGCGTCAAGCCATTTATTGTAGCGAACGGAAAACCAAGGGTAGTTTAGCTTTACACGACTAGATGACGGATTGTCCGAGCAAAAGAGTTATGGATAATGAAAATGATCAAGCACAAGAAGAGTACTAGACACCAAGAACCATCCTTTTTGTCGAACTACTGGCGCAAGTACTAGGAGTTCGAGCAAACGCGCCTGTTCCATAGCTTGTTCCAGTAAAGACGACTACGATACCTGGTCTCCATCAAGAGGCCGGAAATTGTTTGCCACAACCGACTGTAAACTAGGGCACGACACAGGCAACTGTAACTATTCATGTCAATTTCTAAAAACTGTGAACTACTCTGTTGACTACTTTGACCAAAGGCTTGAATCGAATACTACATGTACCGGCAGGAATGCATACAACGGACTTGTGGTCATCTCATTGGAACACCTTTGCTACTGTATCAAGAGCAACATGTCCCCCCCATCATTATCACTATGTCATCACATGACTGTATGTGTGGTTCCTCCTCCAGATGCCAGTTTGGTGTGGAAGGTGGTGACAAAGATGCGTCAACAGCTCAAGGATCCAGGTTTCTATCGATGGCCCCCTCATGCCAATCTTTTATATCCCTTTTTGGATTGTTCCTCGGCGGAAACTACTACTTTGGAGGGGTTGCAACAGGCAGCATCTCAAGTCGAACCTTTTCGTGTCACCTTGTCTCATCTTGGAACCTTTGGAGGTCAAATACGAGGTGTTCTGTGGTTGTCGCCCGAAACGGACGATGATTCCTTGTTGCGATTACACCATCATCTAGTCGAGGCATTTCCCATCTGTCACGACGACGAGACAACAACAACAAAACATGCTCCTCCCTTTACTCCACACATGACCTTGTCCCATTTTGCCACGTTGGACGATGCCCTATTGGCACAAGAACAAATCGAAGCCGAGTATGAGCATCTTTTGCCACAATTGGCATTTGAATTGGACAAGATCTATTTGTTGCGTCGTGAAGGAGATGGAGGTCAATTTTTACGAGTAGCCGACATTGGATTGGGACAACATGGTCAGAGTGTCACATGGGATCCACCTCGTGCGTTCCCAGATATGCCAGTCACGGAAGAAGACTGGGTCTATGAGGAACGAATGAAACTCAAAACTGCGTCGAAATTACAGATGGAAACGAGGAGGTTCCGCTGCCCGGCGCTCATCAAGACCAAGGGAACCACGAATTCCAGATACTCCCGAAGTTATTGCAGCCAAACGAGCAGAACGCAAAGCCAAACGAGAACGAGCACTCTTGAACAAGGAGGAAGGCGATCCAAATCCAATCCACTAGAAAGTCTTGGCAACAACACAGTCCATCTATACACTGACAGTGAACACAAAATTTTATATCGCGAAATACAAGTTTAGTTGGGTCCCCACTTGACACGGAATCGATCGATTGGGAAAAATCCTGGAGTATAGATCTGTTCCAAGTTTTGATTGGGATCCATTTCCCAACTCTGCTCAATCAAAATCTTGGTAAACACTTTTAATTCCATGACTGCCAAATACCGTCCCGGACATTTCCGTGGTCCTTGTCCAAAGGCCAACGATGAGGTTGCGGGTGATGATGATGACGACGAGGACGATGATGATGATAAAGTCAAATGCAATGGGACTGGTGAACCATGCAAGGCTGCTGCATAGCCATAGGCTACTTGCCACTCGGCTGGAATCCGATAACCACCCACTTGCAAGTCTTGGGTAGTGACCCGCATTTGAAATGGTGCGGGAGGAAAGGCTTCCAGGATAGATTGAACAAAGGATTCTACCTGTTCGGGTCTAGCCCGCTTCAACTCTTTTACCAATTGTGGTTGTTGTGACAGCGTCATCCAAATCGAAATGGCCACAGAAGATGTTGTATCACTTCCCGCAAAGACCAAGGTAAACAGATTATCCAAAATTTCTTCACGACCAAGCGTGTCATCACCATCCCGAGCTTGGATCAGGGTAGCCATCAATCCCGTAGCGGGCGGATGTTCCATCAATGCTTCCAACTTGGTTACCACTCGTGCACGGGCCCTCAATGCTTTGGCCGCCGTACTCCAAGGAACAAAGGTCAAGGGTGGGGCCAAGAGACCACGGGACCAGAGATCAATATCGGATCGAAGGTCGTTGGACACATCCGTCGCTCCCAAAACAATTTGAAGGAGAATGGACAAGAACAAGTTTCTCATTCGAGGAACCATTTCCAAGTACTCGGTGGACGTGTTCTCTTGAAAGAAGGATTTTATGGATTCTCCTACCATGGGTTCATAAGTGGAGATCATGGCAGGGGTCATGCTACTCATGACGAGTTTCCGCATGCGCTGATGTGTGGGACCCGATTGAACCAAGAGTGAATTGGGACCAAAGAGCTTGCTGTGATGTGGTGGGAAAAAAGCTTTTAATTCTTTGACTGCCTCTTGACGGGCCAGGGCTTGAATCAAAACTTCATCCGACACTACAACTGTCGGCTGGAAAAGAAAGTTGGTCTTGAAGATGGGACCAAATTTCTCCTTTCTATGGAGCAATTTCATATCTCGAGGACTGAGGAAACTGGCAGTATCGTCAAAGAAAATATTAAAGGGTTTAGAGGTTGGCCGTCCCGGTGGAAGTGGTGCGCCGCTCTCCAGCAAAGCTGAATCGGACTGCGAGGCGGCATTGAAGTGGTGACCAAGATACCAGACTCCTGGTGATGTCTTTTGTGACAAGAAAGCAGACGAAAGTGCTGGCAGCACGCACAAGGCCATCGGAAAAAGCTGCAAACGCAACATGCAGAAAGATTTTTTGTGAGCGAAATGATTTCAGGAGAATCTGATGATTCTTGATTCTTGGCGCTTAATCCGACTAGTTCGATTAGGTATCCTGAAAGATGAATCAGAACCCTTCTGACACTGTACCAGGTACTCTCACAGATGTGAACGACGCATGTACCAGGTATGGGCGAAATTTGTTCTCTGCTACCAACATTCGTAGATACTCGTTCGTTTGTGTTATACGTTACCGTTAGCATAATTTTCGTCTTTACGTGGTAATGGGAATTTACAGTTAAAGCGTGTGCTGGTGACTAGCAGCGGGCATGTTTTCATGATTTAGAGTATATTGGACATGATTCTAGTTGCTTGGTGTTATACTTTTGAGGTTGGTCCGGGAAACTATTATCCTCGGGTCCACTTAATAAACATTTGCTTGCCCTGTGATTCACAGTCAGAGCCAACAAAAATCCATTCTACTTGCCTCGGACGAACTAGGGCGACGTGCCTGCGATGGTCCAGGAACCGCCTCGAGTTGTCACCACTGCTTTCATATATTATTACTAACGTAGTACCAACGTTAGTGCTATATTCACAGTTACGGGAGATGATTTATTTTATTGTCAAGGGGAAGGTTACAAACAACGTTTAAACTTGCAAGCTAGGAAAAGGTTACAAGATTCGAGATGACGACAGTAGTAGTGCGACTTCCATTATTGCCATGTGACCATGTGACTGTGCCAGGTATTCTGGCAGAAGTAACATGTTACCTGGCCATACCTGGTACCAGGTAGAAAGATACTGCATCTTTATTGACAGTGACAAAGGACTCGAAGTCGCTATTCTAAGTGGCTGTAACAAACACCGTTCGATATATGTCTACCACATGCGACAATTTACAGTTAGAACCTGGCGTCGTTCCAGGCGAGACGTCCTCCCTGGGCGGCTCAATCGCGTCCTATGTAGCAGTATCAACGGAAGCCAACCTTGCGCATTGTCGAAATAATTCATGACTTGCCCGATTCCATGAAGGAGAAACCCACATCCCTTGTGTTAGCACGAACTGGCGACATGCGACCTGCACTCTGCAACGACAATTCCAAAGCGAGACCATTTTGATTCGTGCTCCACAGCTAGGTACAGAAGAAGGAAAAAAGTGTTCAAACAACACTCGAGCAACCATGGCAGATCGAGTCCCCAAAGGGAATAGTCCACTTTTGGTGGCCTTGATGGAAAAGCGCGTCAAGGCCGAGACAGTCGATATGGATCACTTTCGTATCCATGGAGGAATGGCAGTGGAAACGGACTATATCATCTTGGTAGAACCCAAAGGCAACGTCTCCTTGCCCATGCCAGACTTTGGAAGTTTTACTCTCTCCAAAACGTACAGTGCCTTTCGAACGCTGGCCCAACAACTCAAAAAGGCGGCGGATACCGCCACCGCATCCAACGCGCAACAACTTCCCAAGACGGTACAAAAGTTGGCGCAATATTGTGAAACCGTTCACCAGCTCGTGGAATCTCAACGAACGCAATATCTTGGCAAGGTAAGCCATCACCCACCTTTTTTAATACTTCATGTGAATCATGTGATGAATTTCCATAATGGATTTGACCAAACATCCCATGTTGTTTTTGCTTGTACCCAAGGTCAACTATAATTATGTAAAAGCATTAGCCAAGAAACGGATCCACATTGTCAACGAAATTTTGGAGACTACGTTGAGCTATTTCCCCGACGAAATCGAGAGTCATGTATTTCACAAGGAAGTTGCCTTGGCGATTGAAACATTTTTCTTGTTGGATCACTGCGTCGAGGATGCTTCGCCAGAAAATACCGTTCATCGCCGGACTCGTACCTTGTCTTCCGGAGGAGGAGGAAGTCGATCGTTCAAACTTCCCAAGAAAGAGTCGAATGAGAAAAAACAACAACCCCGTTCCCTTTCCATCCATAATATTGGAGAGCCATTGGTCGAGCCGTTGGTGAATGTCGGACATGCGGTTGGAAATGCGGTCGATACGGTGGGAACCTTTTTCAAGGATCGAATTGTGGAAATCACCACCAAGCATACACCATCCGCAGGAGTAGCTGCAGCGACGCCTAAACCGGAACCAATTGATACATCCTTGCGGTCTCCCGTGGTGCCGTATACTCGCAAGACGCGCATGTCGATTGTCCAGCGTGATGAGAGTGAAAAAGAATTGAGTGAAATTGGTGAAGAGGCGAATCTATTGTTGGATGATGAACGGTCTTCCACAGAATTGGTTCCATCTTATTCACACCCGATTCCTACCTTTGGATCCCCTGGAAGCAAACTTGGTGATTTGTTGGAGACCAACCCCATCATGTTCTTGGGAATCTTCCTTGTTTCTTGCGCCTTTTTAAAGTACGTGGCCAAATTTTCAGTTACCATGGATCTCGATATATTGTTACTTTTGATTTGGGCCAGTTTCTGTATCGGATTGCACACTCCTCGTCCCATGGTGGGAGGTATTGACAAATCGGCGATTCCCCTGTCGAAACTTTCCACACCCAAGGCTGCTCGAACCATGCGAAAGCAAGATCGACATGGTCGACAACTCTTGCGCATGTCCATGGCTTCTACCCCCGATGCTGCTGCAGCCACTGCTGCCAAAATTGCCGAGGATTTCACTCTCAACACATCGTCGATTCATACTCTACAAGAAATTCGGGAAGAAGAAGATGATGATTCTCTCATGGCTCATGGGCAAAGTCCACTACCACGATTCCCCGTAGGCGCTCCTCTTGGATCCAAGAATAACTGTTGGTCCGAACCAGATTACGAAACATTCCATGTACGAGGTGCCAACTATCTCTCGGACAAGCAAAAGGAAGCTTCCGGACCCTTTGTTTTCCCGATCCGAGCCGTTGATTTGTTCTTGACGGATAACTGTCCCGAGAATGCAGGAAGGTGAGTTTGAATTTTGCTGAACAATACGTCATTTTGTCTATTTTGCATCTCGTTGTGTTCTCTCACACGCGTTGGAACACCACACCTACCGTGAAAACAGCAATGCTGGAGTTTTAGGAGGACGTTTGCGAGAAAAGCCTACGTTTATCATTAACTTTCGGCTTCCGTGGGGTATTTTCTTGGCCTACTTTGAAATTCCTGAACGATTCATTCCATTTGTTCGTGCTGCCCACGAGGAGGGCTTTGATAAATCCAACTTGCCATCCCTTGCCAGTATGTCACCCAGTGATCGATGTGTTGCTCGATTTTGCCAAGATCCACCATCCGAAAAGAACAAGAAACTAAAGATTGTGCCGGTGGTTGTTGAAGGACCTTGGGTCGTGAAATCAGTGGTGGGTGGGAAACCAGCCATTATTGGCAACAAACTCCCGGTCAACTATCATTATTCACCAGCCAGTGAGAAAAAGGCTTTGTATTTGGAAGCCGATTTGGATATTGTAGCCTCGTCGGCGGCACGTGGAATTTTGTCCGTCACACGAACATACACTCAGGTCTTGACCATTGATTTAGGTTTTGTGGTACAAGGCAATACTCCTGATGAACTACCGGAGCAAATGTTGGTTGGAGCTCGGTTGCACGGTATTGATCCCATTACTGCCCCTCCATACCCACTTAGTGGCGACATGTTGATGCACACCATTCCGGATGGAGACGACTCGAGTGATGAATAACTGAAAAACCGGCTGTGGTCGTGCACATGGCGATGTTTTTGTGAGGTACAAGTGTCTGTTGTGTGGTGTTCACTGTCAGTGCCGTTGTGTTCTTTCTTTCATTCCATATAACTCTTTCACCTTATCTACTCGATTACATTCGTAAAATGGCCTGTTGCTAGTTGCATCATCATATAGATCATTGTCATGCCATGTTAACTAGTAGCTCGTGTCCATGATCCATTCAAGCCGTTGTTTAGTTCTTATTATGGTCCTGCCGCAACCAATGCTAGAATGGGACCAAAAAAGGCTGCCACTCCAATCAAATAGGCTTTGTCAAAGAGTCCCCGAAAATTTTGTTGGACGACCAACACGGCCAAGTAAATCAGGGCACCATAGAAAGGAACAAAGCCTAAAAATCCCGACAATTCCACCATGTGCAAGGGATCCAAGGTCCCTTTTAAATACTCATAGCCATATTCGTTATTTTCACTCCATTGTCCCGCCAACAGTCCCTCCTTGCGACTGGCAATTACGGCTTCGACCAATCGTTCCTTTTCACTTTCGGTCAGTAACGTCAAGCCCGGATTATAAATCGATGTATCTTCATCCGCCACGTATCCACGTTCCAATTGAATACCCTCTATTAAAAAAACAAAACAAAAACAAAGAGAACCAGTGAAAAGTGTGTGTGTGTAGATGTAGGATGGACGAAGCGTACAAGCATGGGTGAGATGACAAAATCCAACAATCCGAGTGGATATACATAGATTTCCAACAACAACCACAGGAATACACAATGACCAAACACAACACAAAGAATATATCTCACTTACTGTAATTGACCATTCCACCCACTCCCTTGCCTTCAGTAATGATTCCAGCAATATCCTCATACACTTTAAAGGTGGCATCGGCATTGCCCGATGCATCCTTGAGAGCCTGCAAGGTTTCTTGAACTGTGTCAGTAGCATAATCCGTGGGGACATAGGCTTGAGCTGGTTGCAGTGTCGTCGAAATCATGACGGAGGATGCCAAAATTGTCGACACCAATGGCATGGGGAGTTTGACAAGTGCATTCCACTTCGTCGTCGTGGCTGCGTTGTTGTGTGTTGTCGTGACAGTTGTTTTTGTTGATGCGTAGGAGATGGAACCACAAGAGAGTCAATGGATTGACTCCATAGTAACAAAGAAGACAAGGTGACTACTGTTATTCTTTGATTCATCATGATTCACTGACTGTGAGATGTACTAGTAGTATGTGTTGAAGAAATTATTGATTAGAAAACAAGAGCAAATGATATCACTGTCATCAAACGGTGAACTTTTAGGTTGTTGTCGTTGCCTAGCCCCGCGATCTTTGGCCTACAGCCTAGAGCAGTGAGAGACAGATGACGTACCCTCCTCGCTCGTTAAGTGCCACCTGGAAGCCAATATTGACTACCACGACTTGTCAGTGATTGCTTGCCACCCAACTGGCTAAACTGTAAAACAGAATGGAAACGATTACGGGTGGTCGCCAGTACAAGTACTCACTTGATTGGATGTGGTGGTGGAACTTTTCTTGGAAGGTCACCATCTCCTGGATAGGTCTATTCTTTCATCAGGACCTTTTATTGGTAAAGGCCCTTGTGTTATCTCCTGCACAAGTATCCACGTCGGCATCGGCTTTGGCGGCGTTGTGGATTCGACGCATTCAATCCCAACCCAGCAATACAACCAATGCCCTGCTAGTGGTAGAGGAGATTCACAGCAACTCGGTGGTGGCACTGGAAGATCAAGAAAAACCCGTTATAGAAGCCTTGCGTGTTTGCTATCACTCGAATCGACCAGATTTGGCCGAAACCATCTTTCAACAATTTTCCACCAGTGAAAGTTGTCGCACCATGACCATTTCGGTACTCGGTGCCTGTGATAAACTGGATCAAGCCTTAAAACTCTTGTTACAAGAAGAAGGAGAAGGACAAGTTAAGGATAACGTTCCCAATATTGGAAGTTATCATGCTGCCATGGCCGCTTGTGGTAAAGCCAAGGATTGGCAACGCGCCTTGGAGGTATATCAGTTGGCAGTGAAAAAGGGTATTGCCACGACCGTGACTACCAATACAATATTGACCGTATTGGGACAACGACGGCAGGGTGCGGTGGCCTCTAAAGTTCTTTCGGAAATGTCCACTCCCCCCGATCGATTAACCTATCAACATGCGATCAGTGCCATGTCCAAATCCGGCATGGCGGATCAAGCCTTTCAAATTGTTCAAAATGTCATGTTGATGCAACAACAACAACAACAACAATCACTAAAACACGGCGAAACACTAATTACGGATCGGACCTTTGAGACACTCATGGCAGGATATAGCAAACTATCCGATTGGGAAGGTGTCAAGCGTGTTCAATTGTTACGGAATCCAAATTTTCAGCCACCACATCTATCCGAGCACGAAATTCATCGATGGACGGGACTTGTCAAGGTTGGAAAGGGCAAGGACGCCTATTGGGAAATTGCCACGATTGATTTACCAAATAGTGGTAGTCAAATACTAGTGGGGGTCCATCCTAATCGGAACGCTTTGGAGAATGGGATACAATTACTCTTTTATGAACGCGACAACAACAAGCAAGATCTCCATAACAACAATAATGAAGCTGATGATAATAATCAGCCGAAACATCGTCGGAAATTGGGATATCTCCTCATGCAAAATGGCGAACGTCAAAGCTGTCTCTTGGGAATGTTCTTGCAAGGAACCATCCGGGGCCAAGGCTTGTCCAAAGTTTGCATGGCCTTTTGGTTTTGGTTGTGTCTACAAGCCAATGTCACCCCCACCACGGGAATAATCAACAAGCCATTACTGTCACTCTTACTTGAGGACAAGTTTGGCATGGTTCCCAGTGACAAGGGTGGCGTGGAAATGGAACTCACATCGGATCCCAACGATCCGGGGATAGTTCTCTTGTATGCTCCCAATCGCAAGGATTTACGGGGTGTATTTAGTCCTTGGGATCAACAACATCAAAACCTTCGATTATTAAAGAGACCACCCGAAACGAGGGGACGAATGATTACGGTTGGAACAACCTTTGGGGTGGTTGTTGGAGAGGACTATAGAGAAGCCCTGCAGGATCGAGTGCAACAAATTCTACCTGCCCCAAGCATTCATTGCCAACTCACCACCAAGGAAGATTTTCGTCGTCTCTTTTTCTGTCGAGATGATTCATCCTCCTCTTCCTAGTAAAGGGTATAATATAAAGCTTGTTTGCTTGTTACTACTTGCCAAGAGAGCAACAAACTAACCTTAGTACTACGTTAGTCGTTAGTAGGAAATATCGTGGATGGGAAATGGGAACCCGAACCGTATATAGCCGATGTGCAGAGCAAACAGAGGATATTGATTGACACCACGCGAGACCACGTCACTCACAAAATCTACTACAAGTCGTGCCATCATCGACTTCTTGTTTTACACATCACCCTTTTTCTTTTTCACCAACAACTATTCGTATGCATATTTCTTGTTCTCATAAAACACCGCCATGAAGCTTTTCATCACTACGATTCTTTCATTTCTCTCGATGGAAACGTTCCATCAGAACGTCCATGTTGTTGTATCAGGCTTTCAAGTCCTTCCTTCTACGAGGAATCATGTATGGCGACAGGCTCAAGAACCTGGCAAATCAATCGTGCCGACCACCACCACCACCGTGACAAGGACGACAATCATAGCAACTAACTCTTATTCTCATTCTCCAACCGCTCTCTACGTATTAGGTGGACACTTTGGGGGTGGAAGCAGCAAGGTATCCTTGAGTAGTGAGGAACCCTTGACCATTTACTCGAGGACTAGTACCGGAAGTGCTGATGACGATAAGCAATACGAGGCGTTGGGAGAGTATATTGAAGACTGGTCCAAACTTTTTACTAATGGCAACATTAAATTGACCACTCCCTGCACTGTGGAACTAGTCGTAGCACCCAAGGACGAGGATGGTACTACATCGCCTGAAAGTCGTCGTCGTGGAATTCGGTTATTGTTCAAGGATACCAAGACAGGATACAAGAGTAAAACTGAAGAACAAGATTCCAAGAGTCCACAAAGTACGGAAAGTCCCGAAGATACCAACAACACTGACAAGAAAAAGAAGCAAGCCGCAAATAAAATGAAACAAGGTGGAGTCGAGATTCTCGTGGAAAAGAACAACAGTAACAATGGAATCCAAGTGACAGCCAAAAGATGTGAAACTGAAGAAGACACAATTATCAAAGAAATGAGTGAAGAAACAATTCTACATGAGCTCAAGCAAGCCATTGAAGTGTGGAAACGCGAAACAAAGGAATAAACGTGGATGATTCCACTTTCTTTTCTTGGATCCACTTGGGACGGATTGCCCATGTGGACATGTGCGGTTCTACATGGACACATTTCAGCAGAGAATGACTCTAGTGCAATGGGAACTATGTGACCGATCCCTGGAAACCAACCAACAAACGAAAAAGAATCTACCACAACGACAAGATGTGTGAAAAAAGAGCAATACAACCCAGTGTCCAGGATTCTTCATTTTCCGGAACGAGTAAATCTCACATGTCAATAGATAACATCCGATATGCATTCTAAGTACAGCCTAGATGACAGAATGCTGAAATTGTAGTGTCTCCTTTTAGTGTAACTACTGCAAGGATCAACTTTTGGTTCATGTTTCATCTATCATTTGGCACTTGTTGACTACCAGGACTCGACGAATCTGCGGGAATCGTGCGCACCCAGATGCATCACATCATCAAAATTCACGTGTATTGCGACAACCGCGTCTATCGTTCCAACACCCTTGTCGTTGACTCTTGCTTTGAGTGAGACTTTTGCAATTAATCATGAGCGACAACGCATCGTCAGCTGCAACAAACAGTAAATCTACAACGGAAGAGAATAATGTTTGGATCACCCTGGGTGGCTTGGCTCTCGGCGTTGGAGGCTTTGTGATTTTCAAGGGGTTGGAACACTTGTACCGGAAACATCAAAACGTAGAAACGGAATGGATCGAAAAGTGGTCCACCAATAACAGCAACAACAAGACTGTTGACAACGATACCAACAAGAATAAAAGCAACAAGCCTCCCCAATGTATTTATTTGGATTACAATGGCACGACTCCCATCTACAAGGATGTGTTGCAAGCCATGTGGCCCTATCTGACCGATCATTTTGGGAATCCCAGCTCTTCTCATGCCTATGGTAAAATCCCCCGTCAGGCGGTGGATTATGCACGAGCTCAGATTTTGCAAACACTACTTCAATCTAACGAGCCGATTGAATCGATATGGTTTACCGGGTGTGGAACCGAATCGGACAATCTTGCCATTCAATTGGCCCTGCAATCCTCGGGACATGTTACTCCCCAAAAACACATTGTGACTTGTAATGTGGAACATCCAGCCATTGAAGCCTACTTGAAGCATTTGGAAGAAGTAGAAAAAACAACAATTTCCGTCACCTATGTTCCAGTACAATCGGATGGACGAGTTCTGGCCGAGGATGTCATTGCCGCACTGCAAGACAATACCATTTTGGTAACCATCATGTTGGCCAATAATGAATCCGGTGCCATTCAACCCATTGCCGAGATTGCTACGGAATGTCGCAAGCGCGGTATTTTAATCCATACCGATGCGGCTCAAGCGGCTGGCAAACGTTCGTGCGCCATTGCCGATTTGGGATATCCAGACATGATTTCCATAGTCGGACACAAACTGGGTGCCCCCAAGGGTATTGCCGCCTTGTACGTTCGTCCAGGATGTTTACAAGAAAATGGACGCAAGATACCCCATTCTCATGGAGTAGTATTGATTGGAGGAGGACAAGAATTTGGACGACGGGCTGGAACTGAAAATACCCCCTACATTGTTGGATTCGGTCATGCCGCCCAAATGGCTCATGCCAATTTGGAAGTCAATGCGATCCATATGGAAGTTATGCGATCACGATTGTGGAAACGATTACTCGATCAATTGGGAAGTGATAAGGTTCGTGATAATGGACCTACTGATCCTCAAAGGAGGTTGTGTAATACATTGAGTGTGGGTATCAAAGATGTCCACTCGGGAACACTGTTGGCAGAGATTGGACATTTGGTCGCCGCATCTGCTGGTGCAACCTGTCATTCGGCAGGTGCCGTCTCGTCAGTATTAATGGCAATGAATGTTCCCATGGAATTTGCTCGTGGAACGCTCAGATTGAGTGTCGGACCCAAAACGACCGCACAAGAAATCGACATGGCAGCCACAGTTATTGCCGATGCCGTTAGACGACAATGGGAGTCAAAGCTTGAAACGACATCTCAATAAGAATAGGAATCTTGGTCTATTTTAGGCGCTCTACTATTCTCGCTACGAAATCTACATTTTACCTGTAATAAGACCTTTACTTCCGCGTAGTCGTTGACTGATTCGAATCGCAGGTAAGACCTGTCAGATTGGGTGGCATATATCACATGTCACACTAGTACTAACTTTAGTATGTCACAACGTCTTGCCAAACGTGGATCCTTGGATAGATTCTGTAAATGAATCTCAGACATATAACATCACTTTAATGGCACAAAAAAATTAGCCGAAAATCCATCCGGCCAGTCGGATTTAAACGCAAAAAGCTTGTAGAAGTAGGAATGCCAACGTTGTTCTCAAATCATGATACCTTTTATTTAAAGTGTAAATACATGTGGCAGCCCAGGGCAGTTTCGTCGTCCGTCCTAGGGGGAATGTTGAGCACCTGGTATGGCCACTTTCTTGCAAGTACTCACTAAAAATAACACATTTCGATTACTTTGTCGACCACTTCGACGATCAGAAAGGAGACGATAATGGGCATGATGAAACGCCTGGATATGGCAGAGATGGAACCCTGTCTACAACATCATGGTTCACGAGCAGGCCTACAGGTCTCATCTGTCGCTAATGCCTTCCGACGACCACCATTGGCGACACTTGCTGCCAAAAGGAGGTATCATATATTATTCTTAACAGTTGGTGTGATACTGGCTATTTGCTGTTGGGTTGAATTCCGCATTGGTAAACGCTCAACATCGATCGTGTCCAGTGGTGCACATGTGGAAGTGGACGGTTCATTTGTGCGAAAGATACAGAGAGCCTACGACAAACATCACGAGCCCCAATGTGAGTCATCATCATCGTCAAGCAATCAGCATCGTTGTGGTACTGGTGGTACCATTCTTTGTTTACAGTGCCCAGAGGCTGAAGCCGCCCTTACTGCTGGTAATTTGGTCAAGCAATCTCTTGCCGCCTACAACCCAAAGTTGGTTTGTGCCCAAGAGGCTGTGACGTCACCGTCTTTGTCCCTTCAAACCATCATGGAACAAAAGTACGATTTGGTTCTAGTGGAAAATCACCGTCCGTCATCCAAGGAGGAATTTATCCATGACAATCTTGACTTTTGGAAGGCAATGCTCCTACCCCAGGGCATTCTGGCCCGATTTTGTTGTTCCAAATTGGTAACAAGAAAACCCCCCAGGTTTCGCACCAAGCCCTCGCCACCTACCTCTATGAATTTGATACCCTGGTCCTCACCGCAACATCAAGACCAATTCCTCAGTCGTGTTGCAACAATGTACAAATCAAAGATCTGTAACCGTCGAAATAAACAAGGCTTGTTCTGTCAGGGTAATATTCTATCTCTGGATTGCAACCACGGTCCGAGCGTTCAATTGCTACAAGAGTACATGCCTGGTCGAGGTACTATGTACTGTCCTAAAAACACCCAAGCATCTTCCAATAGCAGTGACAATACCACTCTGAAATTTCAAAAGCAAGTTCCCTTGGAAGAATTGTTTCAACGTCGATATGAAACCATCATGCTGGATCCATCCAACAACTATCCAAGCAATTTGGAATTGTGGAGTGAGCTGTTAGTACCTAGTGGGATTATTGCTATTTCCGGAACCTCGACAGAGAATCCAAGACCATCTGAGGAATACTTGAAGACATTGCATTTAGAGGCCGTTTACCAGTCCTCCAAACCACCCTATTTCTTGTTTTTTGTCAAGGGACAAGATGTGAGAATCAAAGACAAAGCACGAGATGATGAGACCACCGTTTTCAAGAAATATCAACCGAATCAGGGAAGAGTCGACGCGCAAATCCAACTTTCTCCCGTTAGTTCCGAAGATCGTTATCCGTATGTTTATCGCAGCGTGTCCAACGAATTATTACAGAATCAACCATCATCATCATCATCCTGTACAAAGATAAACAAGACGGGGAAGGATCGCACAGAAACAGATTCTTCTACCTCCTGTGGACCCATCAAGGTGCTCAGTTTTGGTTGCTCCTATGGCTTCGAAATGAAATCCTTGGCCGACAAATATTTTACAGGGAAAGCAGACATTTATGGTGTTGATGTCAATGATCCAGTTGTTGCCAAGGCCCAGGAAAATGTCCAAATTGTTGAGAGCAATAAAACGGTAGTCTTGAATGGCAAAACGGATCCAGCATCCAAGTATGGCCCCTTTGACGCCGTATTTGCCAATTCGGTATTGTGCTACAATCGTTTTCCAGAACCTAAAGATCCCGTGGCTAAAATCAAAAGCACGTTTTCCTTTGAAGCCTTTGAGGGACTATTGCACGAAATTGATGGTTTGGTCAAGGTCGGTGGATTTTTATCCTTGGCCAATACCAATTATTTATTCAATCAAACATCTTTATTCCAAGCCAAGTATCAAACCTATCATGATCAGGATGCCCCACTATGTCGACAAGATGTTTGGTTACTTGACAAGGATGGGACTGTCATATTCAATCTACATGCCAACGATCGATCAGGTTATATAATGCATTGTGTCTTTGTCAAAGTCAAAGAATGAATGACCCAAGGAACCACACAGCGCTCGAGTATATATTTTCCTGTACAATTGAGCCAACCGTGATTCAATTCGGAAAACTGCTTCCTTCTTGACGACTTTTCGTTTTGACACTTCCCCATTTGTCCAACCGTCGAGCCAAACATTACTGTTACCAGGCACTACTCGAATGTATAGAGTCCTATACCATGGGGGCGAACCGTGATTCACCGTCAATTCGAGCCATACTTCCTGTTCTGCTGCCGAAAGGAAAGAAAATACTACTACCAGAAACCAGAAGCCAACATTTTAGGTGGAGCAGAAGGCATCTCGTGATATAAGAATACGAACCTTGGCACAGGCTAACTGTAAATCACTCTCTACTATAATTTGAAGCCTCATTCCCCTTTGACAGTTACTGATTCTAGTACGACGCTACTACTAGTGATTGAGCTTGGATGGAATCCGAATTTGCGGTAACGGATCGTAAGAGTCGTGAAAATTCCAATTTGGCAATGTCACCCCCGACTTTGTCCAGGACTGCCGATTCAATATGGCGTCCGTAACACACTGTCGACATGGTCTTGTCCTTGCGGCATTCACTGAGCAAGGCACCAAAGACTGTATCGACCATGACTCGTTGCTTCAAATTACGACTGGTCAAATCACTCTCCATTTTGAGCCAAGTCATCCACAATGATTCATCCAATCGCAATGCTTCGGCCCATACATTGGCTGTACTATCAAACGATGTCGAATTGTCTTCCATGGCATTACACACGGCAAGAGCAATGGTGGCAAAGCGGACCCGATCGTCCATAGTTGGAGCTTCCTGCAATCGTTGCAAGGCCAATAGAACCAATTGTTCTGGAGTTTGTTGTGGACCATCGGGGGATAGACTTGTGCCCTCTTGCAACATTTGTTGAGCGCTGACAAGATCCAACTTGCGGTCGATGAATTGTTGACGTTGTTGATTTTGAGTGGCGACTAATTGATTGGATAATTTTGCCATGCTCAATGCCCATTGCATCGATCGTAGCGATGCTTGATCCCCTTCAGTATTGTTGGATAAAAAGGATTCGGTCGCTTGGTCAAAGAAAGATTGACGAATGGCAGGTATCCACTTGTATTGTCGAAGGCGTTCATCAGTCTTCATGAGCATTGTCAACTCACTAGGTGCATGACGACCATAATTGATAGCATGGCCATAGAGTCCCTTATCGGTATGCCACTGCAAGACAAATTGGGGAAAAGTGTATCCAGTAACCACATCCTTGGCCTTGATGGAATCAAAAAGTGGATCGAGAGAAAACATGGAAGCGTCTCGTTCTTTTTCGTGATCAACCGAAATTTGACAAAGACCTTCAAAGTAGCCGTATTGCACCGAAAGATCAAATGCCAATTCTTCCATAGAATGACCAGCCCCGACCACATCATGAGTATTGTTCAAGGAACGGAGCAGAGTGATGGCTAATTTTCGAATGGCCTTGTAGCCGGCCTTGTCGGGATGAAATTCTGAATAGGATGCCAAGGCGGCCTTGACCACATTCTCCGCATGAGATCGTTCGATCGAGGCAGGATTTTGATGCCATTCCTCCAATTGTCGTCTCAAGACTTGTTGCAACGACTTGTGACTTAACCAAACTGGTTGAGGTGGAGTGGATTCATTCATGACATCATACAGGAGCCCGGCCTCGGCTTCTCGATACTCCATGGCAGTTTTGACAATGCCACTCAATAATTCCTTCCAGTTGGTAGAAGCTCCTGCTTGTTGCAAATTCCACAACCAATCTGCCAGGTCATAGGATTTGCATTCCCATAGTCCTGATGTATAAATTCCACGATGGAACTGGGTGACATGACCAAAGACGGCAAGTTCTTGACCGATACTAAAGAGTTGCCACCGTCCTTCTTGTGAAACACTTTTGTATAATCCACGTTCTTGTAAGAATTTGATCAAGGCTCCATGCCATTCCATTGGATTCTGAGCGGACGAGGCATCCCCCTTCTGTTGCAGTTCCAAGGCTAGAGTGACAATGGCATGTTCCAGTGTTTCGACCGAAGCCGCATGCAAGGAGGGTGGAAGTGGACGATGAATTTCCGGATCTTGATAGGCTTGCCAAAAGGCAGATCGAAGATGTGACACGAGAGAATAATTCATCGGTGCGCCGACGGGTGAGGATGGTCCCGAGTATCGGGCCTTTTTGGTGGCCGAGGGAGGAACATCTTGAGGGATGAAACGTACTCTTAATCCTAAACCAATCGATGTCATGACGGTACAACCATGAGTCATGGTATCACGTTCCAGCATGTTGGCCACAAGAGATGGAACTTGAGTCACGGGCAGATCGACTTCATGAAGGACGTCCTCATCGAGCAACAGCACCATGACAATAGTAGTACCAATGTTTGGTTGATAAAAGGCAGCATAGGCACTTTCATCCTCTGTTGTGACGACTCCAACAATAGTAACTTGAGATGGTTCCGCAAAACGAGAGATCCATGTCGTACGAAGAACTTTTCCTTCCAAGTCGGCATGAATCCAATACATTTTCGAACGGCCATCAACCACACCACAGATAATACAGTGAATTGACTTGCCATCAGATGATAGAGCTGCTGGAGATATGACAAGGTCGGAAAGTTGATAAAGTAGTGAAGATTGTGAAATATCCAAGATACTTTTGTGGACCAACTCAAAGGTGGCATGATGAGCGGTACCAATTGTAACGGTAACCTTCCATCGCAACAAGGTTCCACAATTTTGAGAAATGGATAAAAATTCGGTGGATGAAAGAGGCAATACCAAGCATGACGATGCCACACCAGTACTTGTCGAATTGGCGTCATTGGCACCAAAGACGACTCGTGATAACCACCCCGTCTTGGGAGCAACTTTTTGAATATGCAAGCCGACGGGAACTGGTGTCACAGCTACCCAATACAAATTTCCAATCGAGGTTGCCAAGACTACCAAACCAGGAGCTGCCACGAGAGATGTGATTTGCTCGGATCGACCCTCATACTCTCCAAGCTCGATCCGAGTCTTGGCATGGTGGGGTCGTGCTGCAGGAGTCGATTGCAACTCTTTGCTAGTCACCTTTTTCAAATACAAGAATCCCACATGATAGACAAACAAATGGACGGAATCAACCATGGTACTTTCCAATTCCGCGTCACCTTGACTAGCACAAAGAGCCAAATGTATCGTTTGGGATACCAATTCATCGTCGTCAAGAATCAAATCCGGCAAAAACAGCTTGACACTCTTGGGTGATTCCAATGTACTCTTGGCAGACAAAGTCGTAGTTTTGGATTGCCAAACATGAACATATCCATCTCCTGTAGTCATAGCAGCCCATCCGACAGCAGCACAACTAGCAATCTTTTGAGGATCCAGTCCATTCATGAGTCGCTTGGGAGCGGCACGAATGATATCGACACTCCACGGGATGTGAGACTTGGGTTTGATCAGTTGACGATCATGTGTTTGCATCATTTTGGATATCGTCTGTCAAAGCAAATCTTTGTTGTAGAAAAAGTTGTTTGTTGGATAATACTCGTATCGAGGAACTGTAAATGAAAGAAATTCCAACTATGACAACCAACACTTTTTACGATTTCGGATTGACAACAGTAGAAGTACCTGTACTACCGGTTGTGTGCAAGGTCCGTGGTTTTCAATTCCCCCATGGTCGACGGGATGGTCGGACAGCCATTGTTAGGTACTGACCTAACTATCTCTGTTACGTTGATAGACACATTGCAAAGGGCAGTACATCACTTGAATGATACTAAAAAAATAGCAAGACCTCCATCCGGCCAATCGTACTTGTACGCGGTACCGAAGATTTACTAACATAAAAAACAATTCACGTGAAAGAGTAGCGAAGTGGGAATAGAATATACCGCTATTTTATTTTCGCAGTCCACTGGGAAGATCAGAAAATGGAGACGCCAAAGAGTACGGTACGAGGCAGCGTCTTGATAAGGTAGAGATGGAACCCGATCGACAACATGATGTTTCACGAGGAGGTTTGCCGGTATCATCTTTCTCGAATGGTCGCCGACGACCTCCAACGGCGATTCTTGCCCGAGAGAGAAAGTATTCCTTTTTATTCGCGGTTGGTGTGATACTGGGTATCTGTTGTTGGGTTGATTTCCGTCTTGGGAAACGCTCAGCATATGTCTTGCCCAGTGGTGCACATGTGGAAGTGGACGAATCCTTTGTGCTAGAGCTACAGAGAGCCTACAACAAACATCACGAGCCGATTTGCGCGTCGTCACTGTCCAAGTCAAGCACGACGCATCATTGTGGTACTGGTGGCGACAGTTCCATTCTTTCCTTGCAGTGCCATAATGGTGCTCCCCCTACTGCTGGCAATTTGATCCACCAATCTCTCTCTGCCTACAACCCAACTTTGGTTTGTGCCCAAGAGGCGGTTTCTTCATCGTCGTCATTTTCCCTTCAAAGCATCTTGGAACAAAAATACGATTTGGTTCTCGTGGAGAGTCACCGTCAGTCCTCCAAGGGAGAAGCTGTCTATGACAATCTTGACTTTTGGAAAACGATGCTGCTACCCCGCGGCATTGTGGCTCGAGTTTGTTGTTCCGAATTGGTCCACAATGATTCCCCTCAAGATCAAACCAAGCCGTTGCCACCCACCTCCATAAATTTGATACCCTGGTCCTCACCACGACATCAAGACGAATTCCTCAGTCGTGTTGCAAACATGTACAAGACAAAAATTTGTACTCCATATAACAAGCAGGGTTTGTTCTGTCGGGGTGATATTCTTTCCCTGGATTGCAACCATGGTCTCGGTCTTCAATTCTTACAAAAGTACATGCCTGGTCGAGGGATCATGTATTGTCCCCAAAACACCCAAGAATCTTCCTCAAGCAGTGACATCACAACTATGAAATTTCAAAAGCAAGTTCCCATTGAGGCATTGTTCCATCGTCGATATGAAACCATCATACTCGATCCATCCAGCAACTATCCCAGCAATTTGGAATTGTGGAGTCAAGTGTTAGTCCCTGGAGGGATTATCACTATATTCGGAACATCGACAGACGAGAATCCAAAACCATCCGATGAATACTTGAAGACATTGGATTTGGAGACATATTATCAGTCTTCCTCACCACCCTACTTCTTGATCTTTGCTAATAAACAAAGTCTCAGGGTCAATGCAACGACCACCAACAAAGCACGAGAAGATGAGACCACCGTTTTCCAGCAATATCAACCAAACCAGGGAAGACTCGACGCACAAATCCAACTCTCACCCATTAGTTTCGAAGATCGATATCCATATGTTTACCGGAGCGTGTCCAACGAATTATTGAAGAATCAACCTTCATCATCATCATCGTCATCCTGTACTAAGATGAACAAGACAGGGAAGGATCGCACAGGAACGGATTCGTCTACTTCCTGTAAACCCCTCAAGGTGCTCAGTTTTGGTTGTTCCTATGGATTCGAAATGAAAACCTTGGCCGACAAGTATCTTTCAGAAAAGGCAGATATATATGGTGTTGATGTGAACGATCCAGTGGTTGCCCAGGCTCAGGAAAATGTCAAGGTTGTCGATTCGAATAAAATGATAGTTTTGGATGGCAAAACCGATCCTGCTTCCAACTATGGTCCCTTTGACGCCGTCTTTGCCAATTCGGTACTGTGTTATAATCGTTTTCCAGAACCCAAAGATGTTGTGGACAAAATCAAAAGCATGTTTTCCTTTGACGCCTTTGTGGGACTTTTGCATGAAATTGATGGTTTGGTCATGGTCGGTGGATTTTTATCCTTGGCCAATACCAATTATTTATTCAATCAAACATCCTTATTCCAAGCCAAGTATCAAACCTATCATGATCAGGATGCCCCGCTATGTCGACAAGATGTTTGGATACTTGACAAGGATGGGACTGTCATATTCAATCTACATGCAGACAATCGATCAGGTTATATATTGCATTGCGTCTTTGTCAAAGTCAAAGAATGAACGAACCAAGTAACCACACTGTGAAGTCAGTACTCGAATACATATTTTCCCTGTCCTAGGGGGGCGACCCGTGATTCACCGTCAATTCGAAGAGTTGCTTTCTTCTTGAAAAGGATGCTAGCGACATCTCCTGTGTTGCCGAAAGCAAAGAAAATATGAGGGAAGCCAACATCGTAACAAGATGCAGCAAAAGCATCTCGTGATATAAGAATACGAACCTTGGCACAACTAAATCAATCAAGTATAATTTGTAGCCTAATTCCCCGTTGACGTTTGCTGCTTCTAGTACGATGCTCCAACAAGGGATTGATCTTGGATGAAATCAGAAGACGCGGTAACCGATCTCAAGAGTCGTTTGGCTAAGTACTCTGTCCAGGACCGCCGATTCAATATGGCGTCTAGCACAACGTCGACATGTTCTTGTCGTTGCGGCCTTCACTGAGCAAAAGCACCAAAGACGGTATCGACCATAAATCCATAATCAATCTCCATCTTGAGCCAAGTCGATTCATCCAAGCGCAATGCTTCGGCCGATACATTGGGATGCCATGTCGGACGGCCTTCGCTACCGGTAGGTACCACCATAACTACTGGTATCTATGTTCCCAGGTACATTCCAAGGGGCAGTACGAAGGGATGACATCACTTGAATAGTACGAAAAAAATAGCTAAATCTCCATCCGGCCAATCGGACATAAACAAATTCACGTATGGATGCAAAGTGGGAATACAAGTTCTGAAAACTCGATACTCTATTTGAACCGTGAATACATGTGGTAAACCAAGGGCACTTGCCTTCGTCCCCCGAGGGGCATCGTCACCTCCACATAATAGAGCAAAAACAACAACCGTCTTTGGATTATTTTACCTGCTTTTGAGACATGGACCACTGGGATGATCAGAAAAAGGAGACGGCAAAGAGTACGAGGTATCGTCTTGATAAGGTAGAGATGGAACCCTATCCACAACATCGTGTTTCACGAGGAGGTTTACCAGTATCATCTTTCTCGAATGGTCCTCGACGACGACCTCACATGGCGATTCTTGCCAGAGAGCGGAAGTGTCCTTTTTACTAGCGGTGGGTGTGATACTGGGTATATGCTGTTGGGTTGACTTCCGTCTAGGGAAACGCTCAATATTTATCTTGCCCAGTGGTGCACATGTGGAAGTGGACGAATCCTTTGTGCAAGAGCTACGGAGTGCGTACGACAAACATCATGAGCCTATTTGTGCGTCAAAATCATCATCGCGGTCCAAGTCAGACAAGAAGCGTCATTGCGGTACTGGTGGCGACAGTTCCATTCTTTCCTTGCAGTGCCAAAATGGTGCTCCCCCTACTGCTGGCAATTGGATCCACCAATCTCTCTCTCCCTACAACCCAACTTTGGTTTGTGCTCAAAACGCTGTGTCGTCACCGTCATTGTCCCTTCAAAGCATCTTGGAACAAAAATACGATTTGGTTCTGGTTGAAAGTCATAGTCGCTCCTCCAAGGGTGAAGCTATCTATGACAATCTTGACTTTTGGAAAACTATGCTACAAACCCGTGGCATTGTGGCCCGATTTTGTTGTTCCGAATTCGTCCACAAGGAATCCTCGCAAGACCAAACCAAGCCGTTACCACCCACCTCTATGAATTTGATACCCTGGTCCTCACCACAACACCAAGACGAATTTCTCAGTCGTGTTGCAACCATGTACAAGGCAAAAATTTGTAGTCCATATAACAAACAGGGTTTGTTCTGTCGGGGTGATATTCTTTCCTTGGATTGCAACCATGTTCTCGGTCTTCAACTACAACAAGAGTACATGCCTGGTCGAGGCATCATGTATTGTCCCCAAAACACCCAAGTATCTTCCTCTAGTAGTGATAGTACCAAAAGGAAATTTCAAAAGCAAGTTCCCTTGGAAGAATTGTTTCAACGGCGATATGAAGCAATCATACTCGATCCATCCAACAACTATCCCAGCAATTTGGAATTATGGAGTCAACTATTGGTACCTGGAGGACTCATTCTTATATTCGGAACATCGACAGAGAATCCCATACCATCCGATGAATACTTGAAGACATTGGAGTTAGTGGCTTATTACAAGTCCCCCACACCACCCTATTTTTGATCTTTGCCAACGCCCAGGGTCTTATTGTCAACGTAACGTACACCAACAAAGCACGAGAAGATGAGACCGCTGTTCTCAAAAATTTTCAACCCAATCAGGGCAAGGTCGACACGCAAATCCAACTTTCTCCCGTTAGTTTTGAAGATCGTTATCCAACCATTTACAGGAGCGTGTCCAACGAATTATTACAGAGTCACATTTCATCATCAACCTCCTGTTCCAAAGTCGGAGCGGATTCGTCTACCTCCTGTGAACCCATCAAGGTGCTCAGTTTTGGTTGCTCCTATGGATTCGAAATGAAAACCTTGGCCGACAAGTATCTTTCAGAAAAGGCAGATATATATGGTGTTGATGTGAACGATCCAGTGGTTGCCCAGGCTCAGGAAAACGTCAAGGTTGTCGAGAGCAATAAAATGATCGTCTTGGATGGCAAAACCGATCCTGCCTCCAACTATGGTCCCTTTGACGCCGTATTTGCCAATTCGGTACTGTGTTATAATCGTTTTCCAGAACCCAAAGATGTTGTGGACAAAATCATAAGCACATTTACCTTTGAAACCTTTGTGGGACTCTTGCACCAAATTGATGTTTTGGTCAAGGTCGGTGGATTTCTCTCCTTGGACAATACCAATTATTTATTCAATGAAACATCTTTATTCCGAGACAAGTATCAAACCTATCGTGAGCATGAGGAGCCACTATGTCGACAAGATGTTTGGTTACTTGACAAGAATGGGACGGTGATATTCAATCCACATACCGACAATCGAACTGCCTTTACAGTATATTGTATCTTTGTCAAAGTCAAGGAATGAAAACGAATAAAGTGACTACACGAATACTTTCCGTACCATTGGGCCGAGCCATGATTCTGGCGTCATTTTCGAAGTATTGCTTTCTTCTGAAAAGGATCATTGGGTAGCAACATCTCTTGAGTTGAAATAAGGAAAGAAAACATGAGGGAAGGCAACCTGGTAACAAGGTGGTGGAGCAAAGTTAGCCTGTCCTATGTATAGTGCAGAACATGGCCTTCACATGATGTGACTCCCATGTTTTACCTATAAATCAATTACTTGCCTTTTGCTTTTTGCCATCTATTGGCAGTAGTAGAACGGCTATCACCATATGCCGGGTAAGCAGACTTGTACCAAGTACGAACGTACCTGGTACCGGTAGTTGGTTTCACCTACCGACCGTGGCCAAGTTTTGGCGCGAACATGCGAGAAGTTGTCGCAAAAAAAGAAACACTTTCACATCCAGTCCATTCTGTTGATCACCAACTGCTTTGCTAGTGGAAGAGTCACTTGTAAATATGGAAATTGATCTACTCACTTGTTCCGCTTCGGCATTGGCAGATCATGTATTGCAACAACGCTTTGGGGGCAACGTCGCGCAATCCATGCAATTCTTCCAACAAGTCATCGAATCTATTCCTTCTACAACGCTCACAACCACAGCAACAACCACAGATGGTGCTGCTACTTCCAGTACCACCTTGGATTTTAGAAATCCTCTACTCGAGACGTCTCTCGAAACGTCACTGTTAACACCTCGGGGTGGAAAGTGTTCTATTCAGCTTTACCAAAATGGCTATTTGGTAGCATCTCTTCTCAAGACGCCGTCGACACAACTTGTCATTCCTGCTGCGGCTGTCTCACATTTGATACTATTTGCCAAACCAGAAGATTTCAAGTTGCAAATGACCAAGAAGGTACCCAATGCTCATTTAGTATTGTTAAAACTACGTCCGGATGCCAATATACTTTTTCAATCGAAGCCGGTTCAAGAACAAGTTTGCTTCTCCCTGTCTTGGGTGAAAGGAAAGGGTCCTACAGGACCATTGGAATCGTCGACCAATGGTTGGGAAGAAGCGACACAAGCTTGGCGTCAAGTCTTGGAAGGTTGTTTGGGAGGGTCTAACAATCCAAATTTGATTACTTGTCAAGTTCAAGCTGGTCCATCCTCGCCCTTTCTCTCCTATTCAAGTCCAGATCAATCGACGACGACAGGAGGCATGCCCTTTGTCAAATGTTATCAAGGTGTACACGATGGTGTCCTCTATCCGCTACGGGAAGGTATCTTATTCTTCAAGTAAGTGTGGGAGTGTGTGGAAAATGGTTTTGTTGGCCCTGGTGGCCATATAAATAATGTCACATGCAGTTATGCAATCCACATTCTTACGGATGATATACTCTCCTCCTTTTTTCAGACCACCAAAGTTTTTACCCCGAAGTGATTTGAAGAGTATTGCATGTGGGCGAGGCAGTGGTGGGCAATCGAGTTCTCGTTACGTCGACATGGTGTTACAACGGCACCAAGACGACACGGTCGAATTTACCAATATCCAACGGGAAGAATTGGCAGTTATGAATCAATACATACACCAAGTTTTGATTCCCGCCATGCAAGCAGATGCCAAAGATGGATCATCCGATGCAAAGCCAGTGAATACCAAGGATGGTGTGGACGACGAGACTGACGACGACGACGAGGAACACCAACATGAAGAAGAAGAAGAATCAGATGAAGACGATGAGAACTTTGTGGACGGAACTATGGATACGGACGAAGAAGTTGACGAGGATGGTTCCGAAAATGATGAAGACGATGACGATTTTGAGGTTGTCGATGATGATTTTGCCAAGGAATTGGCCAAGAAGAGTAAGTCCGTGCGACACGATGAACCTCGGGCTAGTCGTAGCCGGAAACGTAAGGAAATGCACAGCCAATCTCCCGATAATGATGACGACAGTAGTGGGGTAGATGATGCAGATTTCGAAGTCGTTCAGGTAGGGTCGTCGACAGAAAGTGAAGGTGACGGTGAACATTCTGATTAATGTTAAGGGAGATGGGCGCTGCTGATGGAGAGAGGATCACTCCATAGACGGATTGATGGGTACTTCTGCTATCCATATATCCCTGTCGAATTGGGTTGTCATGACGACAAACACAAAGGGAAGAAAGCTGTCAATGCGGGAAGCTAGAGATGTGCCATATTTTGGTCATGAGAATGATTGCTGCCACTGGTTCAATCCCGCAAATTCCACGGTAGTAGAGGTGTTCTGATTGACACAGTCTGCACAGCTATCACTGAATGCACTATTTACATTTAGTTGTCGGTATTTTTTAGGATTCCTGTGTTTTAAAAGCCTCGTCGGCAATTGCACACATTTTGGCGCATGACTAAGTTTGCCATGAAAGACAATTTTTTGTTCTACCTGTAGTACCATGCTGCCAAAACTACTCATATGTGATGAGATCACGAACCAGTGGTAATCGGTAGCTAGGGTCCCAAGTTCGAAGGCAGTTCTTACTGTTAGTTCTTCGAAAATGTGACGTCACGTCTGGCATCCGTCCCGGCTCCCATCAAGTCCATCCAATCCTTGAATCCATCACAGAAATTGGCAGTGAAGGTGAATGATCACAGGCCAAGTACTCAGTAGCCGGACACATCTCCCAACTCTCTTGCAATGGCAGTTCTTTTTTCGTATTCTCTCTATATCAGTGGCATTGCATTAGTGGCCGCTTTTCCACATCCTTCGTTACCGATTCTTCGTAGACTGGGTCTTTCGGAACTTGGAGTGACATTGGAAGATTTAAAATTGGAAAAAGTCCAAGATGATGATGATGACAATGACGATGTAACTTCCCTTCGTTCCATGACCTTCTCTACTCTCCGTAAGGATCAAGAACCTGAACTACTGTGCAATTTTCTAATGGAGTTGGGTGCATGTAGTACAAGCATTACCGATTCGGATTACGGCACTGATGCTGAAAAGCCAATTTTCCATGAACTTGATGTCATGACCATGACAAGGAATATGGAACTCCCAGTCCAAGTATGGGACCACTGTGATGTATCGGCTCATTTTTCGGCATCGGCTGATTTTGCATGGATTATGGAGCTTGTAGAAGATGCCTTTCCGAATTTACCAAAATATGAGGTGGCCAACGTGGAAAACAAGGATTGGGTACTGCATGTTCAACAAGCTTGGAAACCAATTGTCCTGCCGCCCTTTGTTTTGAAGTTTCCATGGCATTCGGAAGATGTGGTTCAAAAGGCATTAGAAGGCTTCGATTATAATTCCGAGTTTGTAGAGTTGAAACTTCAGGGAGGAATCGCCTTTGGAACAGGCGAGCATCCCACCACACAACTCTGCCTAGAATGGATTGCCAAAGTCTTGTCATCCAAAGACACACCCATCCGACGTGTCATGGACTATGGAGCCGGATCCGGTGTGTTAGGTATGGCCGCGTGCAAGTTGGATCCTACCGTGACAGCGATTGGTGTAGATATCGATGTTGATGCCGTCCAGATAGCCAATGCCAATGTGAAAGAAAACAACGTTACAATGACAAATTACTTGAGTAATTTGTTGCAGACAACAGACGATGAATCGAGAAGTGTCTTGCTGAAGACCAAAGGAAGCAGCAACCAAAAAGACACGATACAAACGCTTCCAGACGAATGGAATGGACCTATCTATGATGGCTGCGTAGCCAACATTTTGGCAGGTCCACTCGTTAACTTGGCTCCGATATTGGCAGGATTGGTTCGACCGGGGGGTAAACTTGGCTTGAGTGGGATAATGTCAAGTCAGGCGGACATGATCTTGGAGGCCTATGCACCTTTTTTCGATGATGTCAAAGTTGAAAAAGTGCTAGGAATCTGGATTTTAGTAACAGGAACGCGCAAGAAAGACTAAGTCATTGTCAGTGCAACGTTTGGTTGGTCAAATGGACGACAAATATTTTGGGGTATCCTAATTTTTTATTCGTTCTAAACCTCCAACGAAATGTTTGTGTTCAGTTCTTGAACCGATGCTTGACGAATGATTTCCTGTTGTACACAAATTCGCCCAGATGGGCCCTGAGCGCGAGCCATGTGTTTGGAGGCAATGCGACTCAAGCTTCGCATCACGTGGGAACTTCGACCGATCGACGACGCCTTGGTTAAGAACCCATACTCATATTTGCCTTTGGTGGCATTTGCTGCGATTTCAAAGGTAGTACTTGTTTTGGTATACTTCTTTAGTGCCATCTTTGGAGCATTCGCCATGCTATTTTTTCTGAAACGTAGCGCACCATTCTTGTCCAATGTTTTATTTGAAATTGTTGGAGTGGAATCCATGTCAAGACGAGGTGGTGGTGGCGCCTCTTTGCGTGCTTGTCGTGATTTGTCGCTTCCGGAAGTTGCTGAGGTCTGTTGATGCAGAGGCAGAGCGCCAATGATAGATACTTGGGAGCAAAGTGCCTTTTCCAACTGCTTTTGGACAGTCACTGCAGTGCGAAGTAAGTTCTTGAATAGAGAAATCACATGATGATGATTCGTCCCATCGACTCGCTGCGAGCGGCACAAGATGATCTCCATTTCCTGTGACTTGTTGGGGTCCATGGATAAGGTGCATCCAGAGGTGGCCTGTGTCAAATAGTTCAGTTCCAACGCCTTTTGCATGACTGCTGTTGAGGATTTGAGACACTTCATGATGGAGGTGTACAAAAAGAAGGCTTTTGAATCCCATGGAACATCAATGACGACAACAAAACCACCACACTGGAAACTACAAATGCCGCGAGGATTCAACACCAATTCTGCACCCCATTCTTTGCCAATGACTTCCAGACATTTTTTGATGACATCGCGATTTCTATGCGATGTATTGGATTCAACATCCTGCACTTCGACGAGAGATGATCGTCGCTGGGAAGTGCGTGGTTGCCATAGAGATACTTCCCCCATAGAATTGATGCTTCTTAAAAATGATATATTCTTCTTCGCGACGTTGGGGGATGGAATCTATGACAGATTTATGAGCATGGCTTTGAGTTTCTTGAATTCGTAAACTTATCAATTCTCTGGACAACATGCGATAAACTTGTCAATGGACACTGTTCCATTCTACATAGCACCATAATATCCTGATCAACGTTTCTTGTCGATGCTAACAGTTGGAATGAGGTTTGGTTATGGCAAACCATTCAAATGGTTTTGGGTCGTGGTTCGTGGTCCGGTGACATATGTATGACTGTGTCGGCATCACGCATAAGCGGATACCCGTCATATACCCGCTACGTTTGAACCACGAATGTACCTCGTCACGGGTCACGGATCGAGAGGTCTCGCATTCACAGTCAGAACTACCAAGCTTGGTTGATTTTCTCGGTAACATCCCCGACGTTGTTGGTCGTTGGCTATTTCCACTCACAATGGCCAAACATGGCCTTAGAAAGAGTGTCGAGCCAATTGGTGGTGTTATCATCAGGACCTTGTGTAAGTTCAACCACATGTCCTTCACCGAGACGACATGACAAAGCAGGCGAGTTTTGTTTCAGGTGAGCTGCGTGTGCATGCATCTTGGATAGAGCAGATATGAGCTCCCCCACTTCATGATTAGTCATGGATTGTTTGGTGGGTTCACCAACATCCTCCAATTTCCTTTCCAGTCGCTCTGTCGTCCGTATGATCTCGCCAAATTTTTGGTCGTCACCGGTCTCCTCATAGTGGTCATTACTGTCATAAGAACCAAACTTGTTCACAACGTTGCTCAAGAATTGAATTTGTTTTCCAGATCTATCAAGATCATTATCAAAGTCGTCGTGAGAACCAGCTTCTGTGTCACTCACGTCTCGTCTGGTCTCGTCGTCACGACTATTGATGAAGGTCTCGTCGTTGTTCGTGACAGGACGATCAATGTATTTTTCCTCATTAATATACGACTTGGCATCTTTTCCTAGGAGTTTGCTTCTCAATGATGAGAAGCCCCAGGATCTTATTCTTCCACGCTCGCTCTTTGTTTCTTGAACATTTCCAGCTGACGAACTGACGAGTTCTTGATGAGAAGAATGGTCGTAGATGGACGAGCCGCCGCCCAAGACCAAAGTTCTTGTTGCTCGTTCACTTTTGGACTGAATTTCGGACGTGTCGTCATGATCATCAGCATGCCTTCCTCTTCTGCTTTGTGTCGCTGGTGACATGATTCCACCCAACACAGCCCTAGGCTTCATTGAGGAATTGCCCTTTCGGTGATAGTCTTTGTGATGCTGATGCTTACTAATGATGCGCTTATTCTTGTGGATTGCTTTTCGCTCGGAATATTTTGCGTATTTGGAGATGGTGGGTGATGCAGGTCTGCTGGCAAGAGCATGTATTGAAGAACGTTCCGTCTCCTCATTCGCTGTTAGTTCCCTGGTATCCACAATAGCTATTCCTGAGGACAAAAAGAGCGGTGGGGCGCAGTCACGCCTGGGAGAGGACGGTGTTGACAATCCATCATCATCCGAGCAAATCGAGACCGAGTTGTTGTTGTTGTTGTTGTTGTTCCTTATGGGCGTTTCCTCCGATGGCAGTGGAGGACTACTACCAGAATGTTGTGGTGCCTCCTTGGTGTCGGCGGCTGCTGTGCTCCTCGACGAAGAGGAGTTGATTTCCAAGAATTTCAGATTCAATGGAACATACTCTGTTTTCTTCGCAGGCGGCCGTCGCGCTGCTGCTGCTTCGAACCTTCTACTAGGCGACTTTGATCGACGAGGACCATGGATCATGTGTGCTGTGGATGATCGAGATTTGATGTACCCTTTTGGATTCCTCGCCTCGTCACGCTTACGATCAACCGACTTTGATCGACTCCGGTGTCCCTGATGATGATTCCTAGCATCACTCCTGGAATACAGTTTTCGAGAAGACGATCGAGGAGGACTTTTTTCTCTTCTCGCTGTGTCAAAAGTCGAGACTCGGGAATCTAATGGCAAAGCATCATCATGCGGCACTTTCCTTGGATTCGCACATTCGTCCATAACAAAAGGACCATGATCTCGTAGTCGTCCTCCTCCACTTGGTTCATGATCCAGTTTCATCCTACTATCAGGACGTTTGGAGGACGACGACCTTGCCTTGGGGTTACTAGAAGTAGAATTTTCGTGAATTTTGATGCGTATCACCATGGCGAAATGATTCTACTATCAATCCCGCAGATATAACAACTCGAAACCCCACAGATACCAGTTACTCTCTGAAGTGACAAGAATCTTTTTTTGGTATTCTCTCTCCCGCTGAATATGTCGAGGACATGGTACGCAACGCACCAGATACTTGCTACTTAGGCAAATCGACTCGATGGGCGATCGCCGATGATCCGTTGGAGGAACCAGGGAAAATTACACAAATATTTCCTGGGGCGTTGCATAACGATCCTTAAGTGCCTTAAAAGCGTTTGTTCAATCAAATGCTTTCATGATGATTATTGTACCGTTGAACTTTGAAGGATGAACTTCATCGTAGGCTTGTTTTTCAGTCAATATATTTCGCGCAAAGGACCAGTCTACAATTGGGGGGCGAGGGATTGATCGAATGGATCAATGCTCTATACTTTGTGTTGAAATTCACTTTGCGTAGCGCCTGGTAATCGCCTGTTCTTCCACCCTTTAGGTTTCCCGCAAACGAAAATAGAATCTCGTAACTATGCTAGCTAAACACACGTAGTTGTAGATAAATCGAGTCTAAGATAAGACAGAAAGAATGAGCTTTCTACTCCTATTGTCTTGTTTCTTTCTCCTCTCTTTCAATCTGAGTCATTCATAGCTACTATCGAGTTTCTTCGAAATATACAAGTAGCTTGTACTTCAATTTGAATACATCGACCATTTGATTCGATCGATTCCATTTTTCTTGAATTCTCGTCGAACACTTTGGCAGTCGCCACAGGTCCACTACAAGTACACCAAATTATAATCGGAACTTGCTGCGTCACTTCACCATCATGTCCTCTACTCGCGACCAGCTCAAAGAGGATCATGAGCACAAGAATGAGGATGACTCATTTTCCGACAATGATTCATCCACATCAGGAAGTTATTCATCCAGAGGACGTGATCGAAAGGCATCGAAGCGTCATGATTTGCGATCGGATAGGAAACGCAAGAGCAGCAAGAGCAAGAAACGGAAACGATCCATCCGAGATGACGTTGACGAAGATGATGCCAGTAGCGTTCGTTCCAATCATGATGAGAAAAAGGAGGTGAGGAGATCTCGTCATCATCAACATCACAAGAGATCAAGAAAAGGAAGAGACGATGATGACCATTCGGTCTCGTCGTCCTCGTCGTCTTCCTCATCATCCGATAGTACCGGTAGTGATTCGTCATCAGATTACCAAAGAAAAAAGAAGAAAAAGTCCAAGCACCGCAAGGACAAGGAAAAAACAAGCAAGAAAAAAAAGAAAAAGGACAAGAAGAAAAGGCATCGATCGAACAAACGATCGGATGACCAAGAAAAACCTGACGACAATGGTGCACCCTCCTTTGGTAAGTATGGTATATTGAAAGCTACCGATTATCTCAAGAAACAAAGAAGCTTCACAGTATGGCTTGAGGAGGTCAAGGGAATCTTGTCTTTCAATGGCCCAAAGTGGGAACTCCAAAACTATTTCAAAGAGTACATGGAAGATTACAACACGGCGACATTACCCCATATCAAGTATTATGATTATGACAAATGGGAAATGGAGGAATATCAAAAGAATAACGCAACAAGCACAACCACCGAAAAGTCTTCGGCCCAGCGCGATGCTGCTCTTTATATGCAGGCGCTCCAAGAAAAGGCCAAGGCGAAACGCCAAGAAGAATTGGACCTTGTCAGAAATCTAATGAACAAGGACAAGCGGGAGGAGATGAAGCGGAAAGCAGATCTCCAGGCTCAAATGGCTCATGCCTACAAGACGGGGGACCAAGCTACATATTTACGACTGAAGAACCGATTAGAGCCAGAGAGATAACACACATGTTCCCTATTTTTACAAGTTGTGTGCTGCAGAATATATGTTGTTAGCAGCCTGCTGGAAAGCTAGTCGTTGATCTTTCGCTTTTTTGGTGGCTTGGGGTTCAGGTCGTTGGAATAACAAGTAGAGGTTTCAAGGTTTGAGACAACTGAATCAATCAATGCCGTTATGACTTCTTCCTCCGATCTGGATATTTCTGATGGGCTTTTGGCACGGTGGTCTTGTTCCATTCCTGTATCAATAGAGCTGACGTCCAAAACTTGCTTGATCCAAGATGCCAACAGTTCACTCTGGTCTTTCGATGGGCGCCTTTCCAGAAGTGTATCCCATTTTTCCATGCGATCTTTTGATAGAATGTTGGCATTTTCATCTCCAGACGCATCTCCTAAAACATTCTTCTCACTTGATTGCCTATTAGGCGCAGCATTTTCTACCGAGTCACCGTCGTGACCTGCTTGTAAACAATGAGCCTTAAATCCTCTCTTGGCGACTGGGACTCTGCAACGTGCACAAAAGGAAAATTTCGTGCCAACAACTTTACATGATTCGTATGAACATTCAAGATCTTCGCCATGCTGGGTAGTAGCCTGCGAAATCACGAAATACGCTGTCTGTGGTTGTGCAGAATGAAAAAACGGAAAGATTAGTCTCATAGCCTGCTCTTTAGCACTATCATGAAGTACCAGGAACCATCATTGCTCTTCTTGCCTTGGAGTTGTGATCGGATGGCATGCCTCTAGCCCTACAAGACATGACAATCGAATCTCGTGCTCCGCTAAACTGCTCTTTCCCCTGAGAAGCCACTGCACCAAGGTTATTGGTTGATCCAAACAAGGATTCTTGGGGCGCCGAGGCAATGGACGACATTGTTGCTTCATCCCTTTGCAATCGTTTTGAAAAGTCGTTCCTGGTATCCACGCGAGGATCGTCTTCTATATGGTGATGGCGACCTCGAAAGTTACGCTTTGCGGCGGGTTTCTTGCAGATGGCACAGTAGCAGAACTTCACCCCACCCGCTTGACAGGCAGGATGTGAACATCGCAACTCTTCACCGTGTTTCATGTCAAGTGTTATGGTAAAATGAGCTCTCTGCATAAGAAACAAAAAGAGTCATCATAGGTGTTGAGGACGATTGGCAAAGATGGAAACCGAAAGCCATTCTAACTTCGGCATGTACGCTACATCATCGCATCAAGAGTCGCTCACCTCAAAATCATGGTCTGCTGGCATTCCACGTGCAGGACATAGTACTCGTAATCCAGGGTTGCCACATTCCCGAGCCTTTCCTAATGTACTTGTTGGTTTCAGCATACTGAGAGAAGGGATCGATGAGGCTGGGTTCGACATGTTGTGGACTCCCAAGCCTAGGGAATCAACACCTCCATCACGATGGAATAGAGAGGAGCTGTGTATGTTTTGATGGAGTAAAAGTTGTAAAAGCTCTGAATTATTCAAGGTAGAAATTTGTTGTTGCAAGGTTGACAGCGAGGAGAGAAGTTCGTGTTCAACTCGAATTGGTCTGTGGAATGTTTGCAATGATGACTGTTGTTCCAGGAGAGACGACAGGATGGTCGAAAGCGAGTAGCTGCTGTTGTTCATCCCCATGGCAAACGGTAACTTCGAGTCGTCGCGATCTATTGCATAGGAAGGGATCGCTGGGCTCGGTATTGGCGTTTGTTCGTCCGGCAGTCCTGCCGGCTGGTTGTCTCGAGATTTACTGATGGACATGGTCGACACCACGTTTGGTTCATCGGGATGGAGATTCATGATCATGTTCCACCTTAGTCGCCTTATTTACAAATTCACTTCTCTGGGTCGAGTTACCGGTAGTTTCGTCCGAAGTCCCCCACGGAAACCGTTGTGTGCAGTCCATAATGTGAACCAAAATTGTACCTCGTTCTGCGTTAGCCCAAGGTATATCTGTTCTGCAAAGCTGTAGAATAAATAGGAAGTGCATAATGTGCCGTACTTATATGTGAGAGTGGTACTGCTTGAGCAGTTGAATGAGGACGAATCGAGAAGTCTTGAAGCATGCCGTTCGCTGTCACAGTTCAAGCGCTTTGCTTGACACGGAAGGAAATAGCCCTCTATTCTGGTCGATCATTGAGACGGATTTTCGAGCCATGTGTCACTTGATTAAGAGAACCGAGTAATAAATGTGAAAACTGCACTGGTTGCGGGTACTGTATGCAGTAAACTGTATTTGGCACAAATGGGAATCCGAAGTTGCACCTTCTATGGTCCCATGTGCCGTGTTCGCACAATTTGTTTTCTGACTGAATCTAAGAGGTTCCTTGACGACCAATCGTCCCTAATGGCACTAAATGCCACCAAAACCAGGTCTTGGGTGTACCATGTACATAAATAAGCGACAATAGAATGTCACTACCGGTAGCATCAGCTTCTGAATTGTTTACTCGTCGAAATAATCTATTACTCCGTTATAATGCCTTTCTAAGTCCTATGTCCTATCTACTGAATAAGAAGTAGATATTCAAAGAAGACAAAGCTAAAGTAGTGCACTAAATCGGACGTAAGTGAAGGTGTGTAAATGATTGTCATTTAAGGTAAACGCAGTACAATTAACAGTGCTTGTTTAGCGACAAAGCGCCGTTGTGAGTTTGGGTTTTACTGTGGGGCACAAAGACTCCAACCGAGGGCGAACTCCCCAAAACCCAAGTCCAGATCACCTCCCCTTGGGTGTACGTTTTACGACCACGTCATACTCTCTATGAACTTGCCAAATTATGCATATTGGGGAGCAAGTAATCAGCTAGCTGTAGATTGGGAGCCAGGAGTGGGAAACTAGTATCACAACACTAATCTGGTAATATTTCCTGTGCGGAAGTTAAACCATGCAATCCTGGCTTGGACAATCTTTTACATTGGGTTGGCCGCTGCAACAACGACGGAGGTTGCTAGTGACTCCAAGCATGCTGATTGCTCGCTTCAAATAGACTAGATAATTCTCATAGTAGTGGTACTAAGTCAAGCTTGAGGCGGCAGTAGCAACTACTACACACCAAGTAGACATGAAGGTGGCTGCCACGACTTATGCATTGATAATTTATGAGTAAAAAGTGATGCCACTGGAGCCTCACATCATGTCAGTAGGGTTTACTGAATCTACTGTAGTGAGATATAGGAGTCCCGTCAAATCTTTCAATTTGATGGTCAAGGCGTCCGTCATGCGTTCCACATAAAAATATGTCTTTGCGGCCCGCCCGACTGTCCGTTTTCGCCATGGCAAGAAGTGAATCATCCATCATATGTCACCTTTAGATCGTTGGGGATAGGTGTTAGATACATCAGTAGGGAACTCACCGACGGAACCAGCCACAAGTACTATTATAAGTGAGATTATTGTTCACTGTAAAGAAACCAAAATCATGGCAGAAACCAACGTCCAAGCGAAACAATCTATCATATTGACGGAGGCTGAGGTCGCTGCAGCATCTGACAATCATACGCATTGTTTGGTGTGTTATTCTGATTTGACATTTCGGGGCAAGGCTCCATGTCAACATGATGATATTTGTGGTGTTTGTCACTTGCGTCTACGGTTTTTACACAATGATAAGAAATGTCCAATTTGTAAGGCAGAAAACGAACGATTGATCGTGGATAGCGATCCGTCGAAGCGTTTTGACGAGTATCCCATGTGGGGTGATGAAATTGGATCCAGTTTTACCTTTCGCCAGGACGTGGGGATCTTTTTTGAGAATATCTATTACGAACAAGAAATCTTGCCTCTTTTTGGGAATGCTTGTCAAAAGTGTGACTACACTCCGGAGCAAGAGTCTCAACCCAAACATTCACCGTTGCGGTTGTTACAAGATCATTTAAGGACCGAACATCGTTTAACCTTGTGTTCCTTGTGTGTGGATCACAAACGGGATTTTGTGGCAAGGCTCCCTCGCTTTACTCCCAACCAATTGCAAAAACATTTACGGCAAGGAGACGGTCCAACCTCTGGTTTCAATGGTCATCCGGTTTGTGAATTCTGTAAACCCAAACGGTTCTATGATCTTGCGTATCTCCATCAACACTTGCATAAGGAACACTACAAGTGTCATGTATGTGAGAAACAAGGGATGGATAATCAATTTTTCAAAAATTACAACTCGCTGGAAAAGCACTTTGATCAACAGCATTTCTTGTGTCTTGATGTCCAGTGTTTGGCGGCACGCTTTGTGGTGTTTGAGAATGAACTTGATCTGCGGGGTCATGAATTGGCAGTACATGGTGGAACATCGACGGGTTCTACCAAGATTAATTTAGAATTTCGAACTCGCCGTGCAGGATATGATGGAAGTGGAATTGAAAGTGAGGAACAAACCCTACCAAGTGAGGCTGATTTTAATTATGGATTGGATGGACAAGCCTTTGTGCCGCAAGCATTACCGAATTCGAATGGAGTAAGGTCTCAGGATGGCATTCAATTGCATCCACTTCACTTGCAACGGACCGAAGAACTACGTGCACAAGCTGCGGTGATTCGCGAACACCAAAATGCCTTGTCACAAGAGGAATCCTTTCCGACGCTGCAGTCAACAGTAGCAGGAAACTCATCCGCCCACTCGTAGGCTGGTCCAGCGGAGCAACACTAAAACGAGTCAATCGCCCAAACAAAGCGGCCGGTAAGGTAACGGAAGAAGACTTTCCATCGCTAGGTCCTGCTCCTTCTGCTGCATCCAATGCCACGAAGAAGGCTATCAAAGGCAGTGTGGCTGCAACCCAACGTCAATTTGCATCCATGACCACTACTGGTGCAAGACCAGCGAATAGTGGTTGGAGTGCAGCAACAACCGTCCCTTCCCCGCAAATACAGAAACTTAGCTTGGCAACGAGTACTGCAGTGGCCATGAGTCGAGGGGCCGATTTGGCTCCAGAAAATTTCCCAGCCTTGGGACCTTCGGCCAATGCTAGACCGACCTATGTTGCCGCTCATAATTTGGCGAAAAATGCGCAGCAACAGCATCGACAACCACCGGCACCGCCGTCCATAGATAGTACGATTGATTTTCCAACGGTTGCGGCAGCCAATAAACCTCACGGCGACGACTCCAAGGGAAAATCAGTCCGAGATCGTGTCTTGGGCAATGCGGCGAACCAACATGCCATGTCATCCAACATCCTTGATGCTCCAATCACCAAGTCTGCCACAGCCACCTTGGAAGAAATGAAGGCATCCCTCGGGCCCAACAAATTTAAACAACTCAAACGATTAACGAAGGAATTTGCCGAGGATAATATCTCCCCAGAAGGATACGTGGATCAATCAGCTGTCTTGTTTGATCGAGGATATGCCGACGCAGACTTTTGGGCTTTCTTGCCTTCCTTGTTGGAATCTTGTCCCAATGCAGACTCATCGGAACGTGCTCTTGGATACATGACCAGTCTCAAAAAACAACAATTTGCAGAAAAACCTGCTGCATCAAAGGCCAAACCCGCCGTTGTCAATTCTGGTTCGTCGTGGGGAGGAGCTGGTCTCGGCAACGTTGCCAAGCCTCCTCCAACGATGGCAGCACCCATGACACTGCGGGCACCGGCGTACGCTGCCGCTCCCATTCCCATGGCTCCTCCCGCTGTATTGGCAGGCAAGAAGAAGAGTGCTTGGGGTGGAACCGGTGCTGCTACAGTGATTCGAGCCAAGGCTCCACCTGGTTCCGTAGCCGTAGCGGCAGCCACCCAAGGTCCACAAGGTGGAAGTGCCACCAAATTCATGGCCAAGGAAACCAAACAGCAAACGGCTGCCAATGCCAAAATTGGTGGCAATAACAACAACAAAAAAACAAGCAGCAAAAAAGGAAAGCAAACGGATGACCTTCGTTCTCTTGCCTTTGGTGGAAAGTAGAAAACCAACGAAACCTGCAGGATAGCAGCGCAAGGCGAGAACAGGATGTCGCCAGTAGTCTGATGATTCAAACATTAGCTTTTACAAACCTTGTTATGCTAACGTAACGCATTCTATGCAAAGGTTATCATTTTATTCAAATTTCATCGTGCTAACTAGTTGACGATGAAGTTTACGATGGATACTGTTTTCTTGGATATCTTTTGGGATGGATGTGATGCCACAGATCCTCCAACAATTTGCTCAATCAACGATAGTCCATTGTAGTTTCTCTTGACATGAATCATCTCCCAACTCTCACCAATTTCTATTCGAGTCAAATTTGTTATACAAGAACAGAATATTTTTTTCTGAAAGTGAAAAATCACTTGAATATCCTTGGCTGGGATTCAGTGGATAATAATAATCATGATGATGATTATGATGATGACGGAGGGGGAGAATCTTGCAACACGGAAAGTCGAATCTGGCTGGCAAGTTTTTGTTTCACCTCGTCACGATCTGTAAGAAAGGCCACGGACCCGGGCGAAAGACGCAGATACACTTTTCCACTCGTATCACCACTAAGCAATTCGGATTGAGCCACTCGCAACAAGGAAATATCGGTTGTTGGTTCTGCCATTTTCTTTTTCATGGAATGTGGTGAAAATAACTTGCTCTGCCACTGCGGTAGCCACTCATCAAACCCGCTCGATTCCTATGACTGCTCTGACTGTGAACCACTATTTCTACCAGAGGTTATAGAATTGCTACGAACTATTGTTAACATTATGATGTTTGTGGAGCGCTCACTTCCGTTTGTTCTGACATTGACTCTTAATGATTGCAACGGAACCACCACAAGTCATGGACAAGACATCTGGAAAAAGGGCAGTTCTAGTGCATCATCATCTACCTGGCAGATGTTTACATCCTTACTGTTTGGTGTAATCTAAAAGACAGCTTCATCTCCTCCACCACCACCTCCGCCACCACCGTCACTTTCATCATCACTAGCATAGTAATTGGTGGTATAATCTGCCACTTCTTCTTCATCTTCTTCCTCTAATTCTTGTGTATCACTGAGTTCTCCTTCTTCACCATCTTCACCGGCCGCCTTTTTGCGTTGTTCTTCGGCGGCTAACTCATCCAGAGTCAAGACCTTTTTGGGCAAGCCATCATCCCCCATCAAGTCACCCATCTTGAGCGCCGAGGCGGCGACCCTGTGGTGGAGTAATTCCTCGGGTAAATATTTTGAATCGGCCGTTTTGCCAATATGGTCGGCAACGTGAGCATCGGGCTCGAGAGGACGGCGACGTTTATTGTACCGAACAACATCTACTTCTTGGGATGGTCGAACATAAAAGGGAGATTCTTGAAATCGATGATTCATCTCCCGACTCTTGTTGACTAGATACACGTTGGATGCCGCCGCTCGTTTGGATTGGGGAGTCGCCTGTGGTGTTGTTGTTGTTGTTGTCGTCGACGCTGATGCTGGTGCGGCGGCTTGAGGATCATGTCCTTCATTACCACTGGAATGCCATTCAAAGTCTGGAAAGAGTTGGGGCTTGGTAATATCCTGCAAACTACGGAGATTCCCGGCATCCAAACCAGCTTCTTGGGCCGATCGTTGCAATAATAGACGTGCTCCTGAAGGTGGGGCTCGAGCCCCTCGACCACGTCCTCTACCGGACATTTATTCGATGTGTGTATTGGCGTATTGGCAGAATGAGAATCACTCCCACAATTTCACAAGAGATTTGTAGCGGTTAGTATTCTCATGGTCGGATGGAGTTTTTTTTCAAACGAGTGGTTGGTTGGGCATCATCCCCAAACTGTTTGCCCCTTTTTTCATGAGCTTCCCCAAATCTGACCATCTGTCTACGTTACAAGTTACAAGTAACCGACTGTTGGAACTATCTTCAAGCAGCACCTGTCCATTGAGCAAAGGCAAGTTGCCGTAGTGCTTCTGTAGAATAAGAGACATGTCGACGAGGTATACATTATTATTACGGTTGGAAATCAACATGGCAGTTGTAATGAGCAGCTTGTGTGACACTGGACAAGTCTAAAAGGACCAACCAACCAACTCTTTAGAATTACAGACCAACAGATTCTAAAGTTCACCATCCTTCTTGACTTCCTTGTTACCAAGGAATGAAAGGAAGACATTGTAACCAATTTGGATCGTGTTAATGTAAAGCAATCGCTGCGACGGTGGGACAAAGGCAAAGTTGATCGTGTGTGCGGGAACCCAAACCACCCAAGATCCCATGACCGCAGTCTTGAGATCGGCCTTGATCTTGTTGACATAGGTGTCAAAGCTCTTTCCTTCTACGGCATTTAAATAACCAAAGAACATTAAACCAAAGATGGGGTTCCAAAGGGTCTGATCGATGGCAACCTTGGTGGCGACCGTCACGGGAGCAGTGCCGGGCAATTTAGAATCCAAGAATCCGTAAAAGTAGTGGCCAGTGGTTCCATGCAACAAAAAGCCGAAGGATCCCAAACGAATGGTACGCATCACATCGTAGGGCTTGTCTCCCGGTTCGATGAATTTCTGTGCCAAGATGTCACCGGCAGTGAAACCAGTCAGGGAAGTCAAGGCCTTGGTCAACAAGGGTTGCGCCTCAAGCAAGGCGTTGTAACGAGCCCAAAGTCCAGCCATTTTTTGTTCAATTAATTTATGTGCTGTTGGTTGCAGTAAGAATACATGATGAAACAAGGCAAACGAAGGTGAGACATTTGATTCTTGTCCAAGATTTGGCCAACAAACAAAAAATATATTGTAATAGTCCCATCGAGCGACAGTCGACGAAACAAGCAAAATATGTTTGACCACCATAATTATGCACAGAGCGACAGAAGCAAAACGCCCCGACATACTCAAAGTAGTGGCAAATTTTTCTAGCGTTCCAGAGTAAGAGGCTATCATCATGTTGTTTGAGACTGGAAACTTGCCAATGATGCGTGATCGTACAAGTAGTACGTCCAACAAGCACCATGTAACAAATCTCAACAGAAACAAACGATGACCCCCTGTCGCAAGTAGGAACGCAAAGATGGAATACAAAAATTGCAATGGAATATAAAACAAACCAAACAACACACACATGACGAAATCAACCAACGACAACATTCTGAATGGAAAATATTTGTTGGAATCCATCCTGCCATCCTTTTTCCAATTGGTGCTTCATTGTCATTGTAGGTTGATTCTGTAGAAGACAGCAATCACACAATGTCGTGTTACACCAATCCTTCAAAGGAAAACCAACGTTGGTGTCAAGGATCGTTCCGAGCAGTTCGGGTTCCATGCGAATTCCTGTCGTGTTGGATTTGGTCGATGCTGCCGTCGTCCTTGGAGGCTTGCCAATCCAAAGGTAATTTCTTGTTCATGACATTGATGCTCTCAACAACATTCAGACGTCAACCACAATCATGATTATACTTACTTGAAAAATAAAAGAAGGAAACTACCCAAACTAGAAGAAAAAAGTGAAACCAACAAAGAATCTTTTTGTGCAAGGTGCCAACGTGACGAACACAGGGTATCCACAATTTTCGCCCTGTTGTCGCAGTCGAGGACACATGGAACTTCGTGAGGTTTCACTACCGGCAGTACCTGGTACAAGCACTTGAACCGTGGCTTCTCGTGTAGCAAAAGGTTTGGCCCCCCAAAAGCCGGACGTGGAGCCCGTGTCTTCTTGAAGTTCAAAAATCAGTGACGCGCTCATGATTTGCCGGACCACGTCAGGTTTTTTGACACCTTCGATTCACCATGTTTGGAGGGCAAAAGGCAAGACGAAGGAAAGGACTTGATCGGCTTAGTGGTCTGGTCGTCTGTCCTTTCGGTAGACCAGGTCTGTGTGTGACCGGTACTTGGACAAGTGCCCTACCACAGTGGCAGTCGTACCGAAGGGAGGTAGAAAACCATGCATTGGCGTGGATTGCCAAACCGCATGTGTGGTTGGTTGGTGTCCAAAACTAAGACCATAGCCTTTCTCTCTCTCTCTCTCTCTCGTTCGATTCACAGATTGGAGAGAGGAATAGAGGAAAAAGGAGAAACACTTACATTGAGCCTGAAAGATTGGCAGACTTCGTTGTTGAAGAAACAGTAAAAGTAACGGGCACTGGAATCCATTCGCAACAACCATTTCCGACCAACGAATCCAAGTCGCGAAGGGGAAAATGACATCCAAAACCCCTCCAACCCACGTGAATTTTGTGGACGATGATGATGACGACGACGACGAAGAGGAGGAGGAAGACGAGGACGATGAAGATGAAGAAGAGGCGTCGGCTGGTTCGGAAGCTGAAAATTCCAGTGATGATGACGACGAAGATGATCAAGATTTGTTGTATACCATGGACCATTACGATGAAGCAAATTTACCCGAATATGCCTGTCGCTATTGTGGTATTCATGATCCTGCATGTGTGGCGCATTGTGTGGAAACCAAAAAGTGGTTTTGTAATGCAGTGGTAGGAAGTGGAGGCAGTCACTTGGTTCATCATTTGGTCCGATCTCGATCGCATCAGGTACAGCTCCATCCCGAATCTCCCTTGGGTGACACTGTCTTGGAATGCTACAACTGTGGCAGCAAAAATGCCTTTGTTCTCGGCTTTGTTCCTGCCTCGGCGAGTAGTGTTGTCGTCTTGTTATGCCGCGTTTGTGTGGAGACGGTTCCAGCCCTTAAGGATATGGATTGGGAGTTGGCACAATGGCATCCCTTGATTCAAGATCGCAAGTTTTTGCCATGGCTTATCAAAGTTCCTAGTGACAAGTTGCTGTTGAGAGCCAGGGAAATCTCGCAGGCACAAATGACCAAGATGGAAGAGCTCTGGAAGACCGAACCCGATGCCAAGTTTGCCGATCTAGACCGCCCCGACGTTTTGGAATACGAGGAAATGGCACCGACTTTGCTACAGTACGAAGACGGATTTCATTATCAAAATGTACTTGCTCCTTTGGTAAAGATTGAAGCGGATTACGATCGTCAAATCAAGGAGAGCTTGACCGAAGAATCTATTTCTGTTCGTTGGGACAAATCCTTGAGTGGAAAGAACGTCGCCACCTTTACATTTCATCGCATGGCTGTGGAACAGTCCCGTATCATGGTAGGAGATGAACTTCGTCTCAAGTTAGGTGAGGGAGCTGCTTATCTGTATGGCAAGCCATGGGAAGGTGTTGGCTATGTGAAGGGTATTGTCGACGGAGAAGTTGAGCTTGAACTCCGAAGCTCTGGTAATGTACCCGATTCTATTCATGACGACTACATTGTAGAATACATCTGGAAGAGTACCTCCTACGATCGCATGCAAAACGCTCTCAAAACATTTGCCATTGACGACACCAGTGTCACCGGGTACATTTACCATCGCTTGTTAGGACATCCTGTCGAAGAACAACGAATTGCAACCGCTCGTATCCCTGCCACTGAGAGTGAATTTGCAGCTCCTGGCTTGCCTCCTCTTAACGAGTCTCAAATGGAGGCTGTTGCGGCTGTCTTGAAACGTCCCATGAGTTTGATTCAAGGTCCTCCTGGAACTGGAAAAACTGTGACTTCGGCTACTTTGGTCTACCACCTAACCAAACAGAACATGGGACAAGTGCTAGTCACTGCACCATCCAACGTTGCTGTTGATCAGTTGACTGAAAAGATTGCTGCTACTGGTCTCCGTGTTGTTCGCCTCGCCTCCAAAACTCGCGAAGCAAGTTCGAGTTCGGTTGACCACTTGTGTCTTCACGTTATGGTCCCTCAAGCTGCGGGTGACGAGTTCAGCAAACTACAACGTTTGAAGGATGAAATTGGTGAATTGTCCGAGCGTGATCAGAAAAAATACCGCTCGTTGAGGAACCGCACCGAACGAGAAATTCTCCAAGCTGCCGATGTTATTTGCTGCACTTGTGTCGGTGCTGGTGATCCGCGGTTGAAGAATTTTAGATTTCGTCAAGTTCTCATTGATGAGGCCACTCAAGCTATTGAAGCTGAGGCATTGATCCCCATTGCCATGGGTGCGAAACAAGTCGTCTTTGTTGGTGATCACTGCCAGCTCGGTCCTGTGGTCATGTGCAAGGCTGCTGCCAAGGCCGGTCTCACGCAAAGTATGTTCGAGCGATTGGTACTGATTGGAACTAGACCTATTCGTCTTCAAGTACAATATAGAATGCATCCCGCCTTGTCCGAGTTCCCCTCCAACATGTTTTATGAAGGAAGTTTGCAGAATGGTGTCACGGAAGCCGATCGTCAACTTTTGAACATGCCAGGATTTGCTGGAAAAGAAGATTTTCCCTGGCCGATACCCAACAAACCCATGTTCTTTTATTCCATCACGGGAATGGAGGAAATATCCGCTTCGGGAACATCCTACTTGAATCGTACAGAGGCCTCGTACGTAGAGAAAATTGTCACTCATCTTTTGCGCATGGGAGTCACCCCCGCACAGATTGGTGTCATCACTCCATATGATGGTCAGAAAAAGTATGTGTCTGAGTACATGCGTCGTTCGGGTGCTCTTGCCAGTGCCCTCTACGAAACAATCGAAGTGGCTTCGGTCGACGCCTTTCAAGGACGTGAAAAGGATTTTATTCTGGTTTCTTGTGTGCGTTCCAGCGAGACCCAAGGCATTGGTTTCCTCTCGGATCCTCGCCGTTTGAATGTCGCCTTGACTCGTGCACGTCTTGGAATCATCTTACTTGGAAATCCTCGAGTCTTGAGCAAAAATGCATTGTGGGCTGCCCTTCTCTTGCACTTCAAAGAGAATGATTGTTTGGTCGAAGGTCCTCTCAACAACTTGCAACCAAGCTACATGACTTTTGCTCGCCCCCGTCGTAATCCAGCGAGTGATTCTCGATATGCCTTTACTGCCTTGGCGCGAGGAGGATGGGATGGACGCTGGGATGACCGTCGCAATCGCACGGACGATGTTGCTGCACCGGGCTTTCGCTCTGTAGGGCGCCGTGGACGTGGAAAGGAGCAGCAGAATGATTCTCGTTTCGATGCTCGTTACAATGAAGTTGGCTATGACAATGCACCGGCTGGGAATGTTGTGGCTGGATCCAACGGCTTGCCCATTCCGAACTTTGCGCCTCTCCCGAGTTATGGTGGAGGCGATGATGCGAGCAGCGTCGGCGGTGACAGCTCGTTTGGGGGTTCTCAATTCGGAGGAAATCGTGGTGGGCTCTGGAATTCACGTGGACAGAACAATGACAACTCTAAGGATCGTGGACCAGGGCTAGGCTTCTTTGTTGGTGGGGGCAGTCCCTTTGTCAATGATATTGGTGGTGGTGGTGGAGACAACAGAAAATTCTAAACTGTTTGTTCATGGACCGTTGTTGCAATCAGCATTTTCCAAATCATCTCTAACCAAAATGATGACGACAATGGAAGCGTGGTGATGAACGGTCAATATAGTATCCAAAAAGAGGCTCAAGAGGAAAAGAGTATCTCAACGAGCGTTGCGGTCAGGCCATGATGATGGTCGGACCAGTCCCTGCCTCAGTTTCAAGCGCGAGCGTCCCTCGAATCATGCCGAGTGAGAAGGCTGACGATTGGTTGACGAGTAGCGACTGTTCAAGGTCTGGGACTGTCCGGCTTCAAACAATAGGAGCGTGGGGCAAGTTATGATCCATGACATAATATTTGCCTCTATAGTGTGGTTTTGGCTGCTCAGGATTGTTAGTTTATTGTAGTACGTTTGACGGAGGAAAGTATGGACAACGAGTACTGAAACCACGAAATGCATCAATTGAAGACAGTGATCGTTACAAGTTAGTCAGATACTTGCTTTCGTTTATTCAAAATGGCTTGTAGCTCGTCCGACGCCTTGAGAGAAATAGTTGTGTTTTTGGCCGGAATTGGCGATTCTAAACCAGCAGCAGCATTGCCTTGTTCGTCAACATTCTGTCTCTTGTTCAATATGGCTTGCAATTCGTCCGATGCCTGAGCAGTACTTTGATGGATCGTAGCTTTGGCAGGTCCAGTCGAGTCGACAGCAGCTGTACTATTGATTTGTTCATCCTCGTGCTTTCTCCTGTTCAATATGGCTTGTAGCTCGCCTGTCGCTTTAGGGGTACTCTGATGGATTGTAGCCTTGGCAGGGGCAGTTGGGTCGACAAATTCAGTAGCCTCTTCGTCTTCGTAAATTTCTTCCGTCGCCTCTTCGTCGACAATTCCTTCAATACCCTTCTTGTCACCGTCACCAGTTGTGGCCTCGTCAGTATTTCGAGCGACCTGAGTTCCGTCGCCCTTGGTGATTGGCCGGTCGACCTCGTCGCCTTGTCGAATCGCGCCCCCGGTACCAGTTGATCGTAATTTTACTGCCATCCAAGCTGGTTTCTCCCAGTCCTTTTCTTTATCACGTTCGTATTTGGCAGGATGCAACCCACCAGGACCAGGGGTAATCGATGAATCCTCAAAGTATTCACCCGGCAAGTATCCAGGGGGCATTTGTCCCTTGAATTGTCTACCCTCCAAGGCAACTCCACCATCATCCACCCACTCATTCTTTTCATTTCGTTTGTATCCCTTCGATATCCATTCCTTTTCTTCCTCTTTGGTACGTGGTCCATCGGCGGCAGGGTTCCAATTAGGGAATCCTTCTCCTCCATATTTTTGCAACAAGTCTTGTTCTGCGGCTAGTCTCGCGAATTTTACCTTTTCTTCGTAATCTGCCTTGCGTTGAGCTTCATCTTCGGCCAGGTAGAGTGTGTCATGGGGAGTGATTTCCAACCACCATTCTGGAACTCGTCCAACACCTCGGGGCAGCTTATCTTTTTTCCCCATTTTGAAGGAACAATGCAAGTGCGAAGGAAGGACCTTGGCAGGGGGATAAAGGGTTGGATGCGAGTGTATCGAGTTGTTGCCACTGACAACCCAAATGGACTACCTTGCACCCGTCACAACAAACCTTGTCCTGCGCACATCAGGCTTATGTGAATTAGATGCTCAAGGGGTCATCTTTGTCCAACCAAGAGTCTTTTTTGGTCATCTCGTGTTCGGGAGCTCTCGAGCTATGTGGGCTCTACCTACAAAGCGTACCAGGAACCTTTTTTCTGGATCACAATTTTGTGCTCGACGACGCGGGATTGTCGGTCCCGGATGACAGAAAGTTGACATATCAAGACTTCTATATTCGACCTGCACGAAGAGAAGAGTCGCTTGTCAATGACGAAACGCTTGAATCGTCTCAACAACCCAGTTCACATGACGGGAGCGAAAAAATGAAACACTCAACGGCAGGTCGGATTGCCGGTCCTTGATCGTGCTGTAGGGATACAATGTTGTCGAATTCTGTTGCCTACCTCAGGTGGATACTACAATGAAGGTGACTAGTCATATTCCATCGTTTGGCCGACGCAAGTCTCCCATTGACGACCCGTCATTTCCATCGCAGCGTATGAAAGCTTTGGAGGCTGTTGGCGAACCAAAAATCTCCCACAAGAATGCCCAAACCGTGCAGCAAATTGGACGGGGTCGTCATAATTGTGATGGGAACTCTGCGATTGAATTGTTCCTAGATGATTCAGGATCCACCAGCACGTTGGGTACCCTTTCCTTGAAGAACAAGCAACCAAAGTCTTTCATGAATCGTTGGTTTCGGGGATCACGACACCACTCTGTAGATGCTGAAGCGACTTTTACCCCCGCTATCCATTGGTACTATCAACACTCGTTTAAAGCTCCATTGGAGGATGCGCCTACTATTACCAGATCATCTAAGAATCGTCGAGTTCAAAGTGGAAACTCTTCGCAGCATCCGTCGACGAACGGAAGGAGAGGATCCCCTGCGGCGCTTCATCACGATACGGATCCCTGCATTCTCGTTAACGACAACGAATCTATAGGGACGAGGTCGATGTCTGAATACTCGGAAACTTATGAATCAACGCCTGAATGAAGCACCGAACAACGAACACGGGATTTCGAGGGAGAAAGTCATACAAGCCTTGTTCACGGTTGCAGACTCTATCGAGGATATAGACGAGCGCAACTTGATGCGCAAGGAACTTGAAGGAATCATAGAAGCAGAGGGACATGTTGAAGCACCCAATCCAAAAGCGACAAGGGCCGTCCAAAGTCGACCCAAATACCTTCGTTGGAACTTGAACAACCAAGAAAACGATAGGCGTCGTCCCAAAGGCGCTGGACTCTCACCTGCACGGTCCTTTCGCATCCAAAAGGAGAATAAAGCGAGTTCGAATCTCTTTTCGTCTACCAGAAAAGTGGTTCATGCTCTGAACGACGAAAAGAAGGCTGTAGAAAAAGCGTTGGATGACTTGCTTTGGACCGAATTTGTGGTCAATCGACGAAGGAAGGACGATGCGAATGATGCTAGACGGGGCCTTGGGCGTGCGGGTGCGAGACGTCGAGACAAGCACAATGGAATAGTCTCAAGAGAGACTGCGTTGGAAGTCAAGGAGCCACTACCAACCGAACCTGTAGACGAATCTCTCCATCTCTCCAACTTATGTTGGGGAGTAACAGACTTGACGACGGCCAGTATTTACACCGACAACGAGGCGTCATCATCGGCGTCGTCGTCGCCATCGGAAGGCAATGCCAATGAATTGGACACAGACAGTCAGGAGGAGTATGACGATGACGGAACAACCGATTCGGAACCCAAGGTCACTTATCTCCCTACATGGATCACAGTCGCACAGCCTACTTCAGAGGAAAACGCACTACCAAGCCCACTAGCATCGACGTTTCCCCTTGTTCCAAGCAGAAGTGATTTTCAAAATGCCATGAAACCAAGAAATGCTCGAAATCGCGTACATTTTTGAGTAGAATACCGGTCCTCTGCAATATGATCAATGTCTTATTCATCTTTCCAACGAAATATTGGTGCGCACTATCCGTTGTTTTCACATCTCTAGTAAACTTTTAAATAAACATTAAATTCCCTATTTCAAAGTTGTGCTGAAGAGGGAATGTTTTATATTCACAGTCAACAAGGTATATATTCCCCCTTCATTGCATAATACCCTCATGCCGTGCGGTCATCCATTGTTTGGATCCTTTTGGCTTCGTCCATTGGTTCCTATCGAGTGTTACTCCCGGCATGACCCATGTTTGCATCTGGTTGCCAAAATCAATAGTGGGCTTGGTCAGCAGAGCTGCCATCACTCGCTCCTGATTTTGTCAATTTTTCTTTCTGTAAAACAATTGAGAGTGAGGAATGCGAAATTGCTCAAGCAGGATCAGATACCATATGCACGCTTTACCTACCTGTGATTGACTTCTCGTTTTCTTCGATTCTTTCTTGGTCCCCTTGTAGCCATTGCCATCCTTTTTCCCATCCTTGCCACTTCCACCCTTCTTACTAGATCTTTCCTTGCATTTCTTGCCTGAACCATTCGTTCCTTTCTTGCCTTCCTTGCCTGAACCACTCGTTCCTTTCTTGCCTCCCTTGGTTCCGTCGGGTCCCTTTTTATAGCCTTTGCCTCCGCCCTTCTTGTCCGTCATGTCACCCTCCTTGCCTCCTCCCTTTTTATAGCCTTTGCCTCCGCCTTTCTTGTCCGTCATGTCACCCGCCTTGTCTCCTCCCTCTTTGTAGCCTTTGTCCCCGCCTTTTTCGTCAGCCTTGTCATCTCCCTTTGCATTTCCTTTGTCCCCACCTTTCTCGTCAGCCTTGTCACCCGCCTTGCCATCCCCCTTTTCATAGCCTTTATCACTGCCCTTCTCGGCAGGCATGTCACCCTTCACTCCCTTTTTGAAGCCTTTGTACCCGCCTCCCATGCCTCCCTTTTTCAAGCCTTTGTTTCCACCGTCATTGCCTCCCTTTTTAAATCCCTTGACGCCACCCTTGTCCTGCTTGCCTCCCGTTTCCTTTTCCGAGCCATTGTCCCCGCCCTTGTCCTGCTTTCCTCCTGTCCCCGTTCCCTTTTGAAAGTCCTCCCACGGTGAGAAACAGTCGCAAAACAATCCAATGGAACACCAACATTCGGTTCTCTCCCCAGTTGTCTTACCTGTGACCCGTATTGTAGGCCTCGTACATTCTTGTCCTCCTTGCCATTGTTGTTGTTGTTGTAGTCTTGGTAGTAAGCAAGGGCTTCTGGATCATCCATCTCAACGTCATTTTCGTAATTCGCCCAATGGTCTTTCTTTTGCTTTTTGCCTGATGTACTGCCACTACCGCCTTTGGAGCCACCCTTTTTTCCTCCCTTGGCCGACTTGGAATGTTGCACCTCGTCGCAATAGGGATAGTCATCATCGGGTGGACTACTACCCCCAGGGTTGCTGGGGCTCCCATTGTCGGGTCCTTGGGAATCTCCAGTGGTTGGTGGAGGATTGGTGGGTTGACCTGGATTACCGGGAGCCGCGGTACCATCACCACCACCCACGGGGGGTGGGGTGTCACCGGGTGCCTTGGGAGCCGCCGTTTCTTTGGGGTCTTTGGTGGTTGCCCCAGTGTTGGGATCCTTGGTCGCTCCTGTATCTTTGGGATCCTTGGTGGCAGCACCGGCATCGTTGTTGTTGGGATCCTTGGTGGCACCGGCGTCTACGGTTGGAGCCTTTGTACCGTCACCTGCATTGTTCGGATCTTTTTGTTGTCTGGTACTAATAGTACTAACACTTTCGTCGGGCATGTACCCATGGGAACGATCCCAGTTGGTAAAGTATCGATAGTTCGGGTCGGATAACCGCCTTTTTTCATTATTGCTGTTGGCGCCTTGTCGAATACCGTGGGAGACTCCTCTCTGAGCAACGACAACTGATGCAATCAGTAGTATCAGGGTCAAAAGTCTCCAACAACTACAAAGGCACCTCCGCTGTACTTGTTGATATTGTCGATCCATGGTCACTTGTGATAATTTGAATGTTTGCTGCTTGTGTGACAATAAATTATAATAGTGGATTCAAGTGGTGGCAAAAAATGTGATTGATTCAAGTGGTGAGAAAAACGTGATACTAATAATGCAGTTGCCAATGTGTGACGAGGAGGGAATTTATCCCTCGCAGGACTGCCCGCGCCCATCAAAAACAACTACCGGTAGGTTACTTCTCGTTACTTGTGCAGTAGTAGAAGTCTTTCATACCTGGTAGGGGATCAAGATATATTTTGGTGTATCTTGTACAAGTTACTTGTCCAGTTTGTTCGTGTCGAGACCGTTCGAATGTGGTCTACCCACCTGGTAGGGATATGCGGCAACGACCCTTTTGAAACGAGTTTTGGTGGTCAAATTGTGGCGCACTCGTTGGGTTGGCACCGAATCCAATGATCAATCACCAAGTCGCAGTGGGAGTTACATATAGGCAGACCTGGGATTAGAGCCTGGTTCCGGGATGGCCTATGAATTCGGCGCCAGCCGTCCATGTGAGGATTGTATTTACATCTACCAAGAGGGCATCTCATAATTTCCCGCCGATGTCACTCAATTTCGCGCCATTTGGAACGAGGGTAGGTAGATTCTATGATATCCTCGTAACATACCAGGTACCCATAGTAGCGTTGTGATCTTTTAGTCGGGGAATTTTGGACGAAGTGGGCTTATCAGATGCCTCTGTTCCTTGGAAGGGTGAAATTCCGAAATTCCGGTAGAATATCTTGCAAGAAACCTCATGCCTATCTCAGAAGCCTTCTCTCGACTTCCCAACATACGGAATATTTATTGGCCACTTGGACAAAAATGTGCCTGGTCGGAACCAGAAGAATGTTTAAATTCGGAAAGTCCTGCGTAAGCACATGGCAAATCGCTTGAACCAGAACCCCGAACGGAGTTCTGGTTGGGAAGTTTCAGCCCCACACTCCATGCACGCGTCACAATACGGTAGTCAGACTTCACGCATCGCCAGGGACGATACCAGGCATACTTGTACTTGTCAGTGTAGAAGTGTGGTGGAAAGATAGTAGTCTTCCGCCGAAACGCCACCTGGTGTTGCTTGTTTTCCACAACCAAACCACTACTGGCATCAATACCATCTCATTGCTTGGTCGTTCACATTGGATCCCACTGTGATCTCGTTTTAGTTTTGCTTCGTTTCAAAACTTTGTTGTAACTTGAAAGAAAGAGCACCGGAGAAACGTTGTCTTCCCAATATAGAATGGAAGATTCGAGCAATGATGAAGCTCTTCCCCGCCAGATTGGTGTGAGCGGACCACAAAGAGCCGAAGAAACTGGATCGGAACCACGGAATTCAATCCCATCGACGTTGTCAGAGTCGACGACGACAGCACGGTATACAAATACGGTTGATCCATCACAAGCACGTTTCTCGTTTTCTCATCAAGTCCTACCTGTGCAGCTTAGCCACCACAATGGAGGAACGGGGCCGGGAGAGGGTGATACAGCCCCTCCTACCGCTGCCATGAGCTTCGCATCGTTGGAGGATGAACCAAAGAGTGCCGCTCGTATGGAACGTGAAAATTTCCTTTTGTTTATCAAGATTTTGTTCAAATTATTGGAAGAAGATAATGATGCAACTACTCGATCGAGAGCCCAACGAATTGTAATGGAGTGTCGCCGACGGAACCAACAAGGTGATCCCAACTTTACTCCGTTGATGGATGGCATAGAACGTCATTTGCGAGTGTTTGTAGGGGAAGTCAAGTGGAGACGATCGCATCTATTGCTACACCATTACATTGCTACTAAACGAGGTATGCCTGGATCATCTCCCGGTACCAATAATCGTGAGAGACCAACCGCCATTATGGTGGGAAAATAGGAGTACAAAGAATGCTTTCTCCGACGGCCACGCCTCGTCAATGTGATGTACCAAGATGTTTACACGGACTCTATCCAATGCAAATTGTAAATCTTCTTGCTGGCATTAGACACCCAAAAATAAAATTCTAAACCATCATCAACCATCATCGATTCACGGAGTTCCGTAGGGTGTCCGAATCCGTTCATATCCCTTGGCACTAGCAAATTTGCAATTTCCAAAAAAGTGTTCCTTCATAAAGGGGTGTGACCCAGTCCCATTGCGACCCCAAGATATCTCCAAGTTGTGTCGGTATTTGAACCATTCATGGTGAGCGCGATGACACAATCTCATTTCGATAGTGTCCTTGTTTCGTGGTGAACAAGTCCAGGGTTTGTAACATACAGTGTAATGAAAGGTTACAATTTGATCAATGGGTCGATTCCGACAATCTTCACACGTCTGAGAATTGATCATAAATATGAGACCCAAAACAAAATTAACGTTTGTAAGACTAGAAGATGCAAGGGGGAAACCAATGGGAATGAGTGTACTCACCTCTTGATTGGTTCTACAACGTCCCTGTGCCACATCATTAATGGGTGGGTCAGTAGTTGGGTTGTCAGCCATGCAGTTATACACGCAACGATTCAATTCCACCGCTTGACCTGGATGGAGATATTCATAGTACCAAGGCAAGAGTCCTTGAATGGTCATTCCACCATGAAAGGGTCCTACGATGCCACCCCAACCCCGTTTTGGTCGGTCACGAAAATCTCCCTCCTTGACAATATTCACAAATTCATTGTACGTTTCCAAACTTGGTTTGATCATGAAGAAACCTCCCTGAAAGGGTTTATCCTTGCGTCCTGGAGAAACAAGGTTGTAGTCTTTGGTGAACATTAAGGATATTTCCTTGGGTACTGGCCTTTCTGGCCACATGACAAAGGAATCAAGGTTCATTTTCTTCTCTTCCACTTGGTCTGGATATAACATTAAATCAATGGCTGGATCCATTGGTTGCAAGACAAGAACATCCAAATCCAGATGGATCACAACCGGATGTTGCGTAAATCGATAGGCTTCCAATTTGATCAATTCCTTTTCACCACAACAACCATTTCTCACTATTCTTTCTCGTAATAATTCACTCTGTATCTCTTCCACCTTGACGGGTGTTGGCCGTTCCACCAGTTCAAAGCCCAAATCCACCAGTGGAAGTGCACATTCCAAGGCATCTGGATGATGTACAATGTACATTTTGTAGTCATATTTGCCACCCTTGGTCCCATGAATCGATGTCATGTCAATCGAGTATTTGAGTACGGCTGCCCCTTCGGTAAAAGGATCCACACCACAACTAGTAATGGATGACACGATACCAATCACAATGGTATTGCTTACATCCACCGTGCTCGTGGTATTCCTCTTGGCGGCTTGGAGAAATTCTTGTTGGTTCCCTGGCCCCGAAACATAGGCGGAGGTAGGTGGTGAAAGAACTAACAAAGATGACACCCCATTGAGTCCATCCAGCAATCTGGAGGAAGGTATTCCTATGGAACCTGCCCCAATCTCGTACATAGAACAGTTTGAGTCGTTCAATGTACCTATTGCCTCCAATGATAATCTCATCCCAATGTTGAGATTAACAACAGCAGTGAGAGCAGCAGGTGCCCCACTCACTCTTGTTGATACTATTGTGAAAATCCTCATCGAGGAATTCCAAGCTGGAAGGCTTGATATCTCCACTTTATGTACACACCGGACAGCCATGAGACAAATCAGTAATATGTTTCCCTCTCTTCCTACTCCAGTTTCTGTAACAGTCACTCATGAGAGGACTCCAGAAGAGATGAATAGTGGTGCTGAAAGGCCTAGTCTAACATTTCCAAAATTCTCCTTCCTGGGGCAACTGCAAGACTTACTTGATGATCATGTTTTCTGTGATTTACAGAATTTGGTTGTGGACCCATTGAATAGATGGGATTTTTACAAACAAAATTCATGTCAACATTCTTCAGATGAACTACAGGATGGTGATTGGTTTCAAGGTATAGTGGAAAAGGTCAAAAGTAACCCTTCTTCTCCTGGCATAAAAGATTTTGTGTTTGGAATCCAGGGCTATGTTGATAAGACAGGGACAGATGCCTACCAGCGCACTGCAGTTGAACCATTTGTTTTCACACTGACCTTGTTCACTAATGAAATTCGCAACTCTGACAATTATTGGAGAGTCTTGGCACTTCTTCCATCCTCTCTTTGCCAAAAACAAAGGAAGAAGCACACATTTGGTGCATCTGTGCGCAATTATCACAATGCACTCAGGCATGCCTTTGATGAATTCATTCAACTACAGAAAAATCCACCAATTGTCCGCTTGCGCCTTGGAAATGAATATCAAAATGTCAGAGCCCATTTGTACTGGGTGAATACAATTGCAGATGGACTAGCTAATGAAAACTTGACAGGAAGGATCCAGAACAGAACATCATCACCTCGTCTTTCAAGGGGATGCCACTGTCCACAGAATCTAGCATCTGAAAGTCACCTGTCATGCAACTTCCTGAGCCAAGCAGCAATAGAACGGTTAACTGTGGCAGCCCTGGGTCCATCTCCTGACAATTGTCAAGATTGGGATGCATATCTTGACTCCCTTGGAAGTAGTCAGACAAAGAAGGCAGCAAGATCCTCCCTGAAAACAAGGCAGAAAATGGCACAGGCAATTCTACAAAATGTCTTTGGTCAACATGTTGTTGACCTTGTATGGTTCCATGTTGACCAAGGGCCCAACCCAAGAGGGTGTTTTGGATCAACCCCTGTTGATCCAATGCATGCATTTGAGGAAGGAATAGTACCAAACATCATGTCTGTCATTCTAGATCTGATGCCAGAATCACTCAAAGCAAGTTTGGATGCCCTGGCTATCAACATAGTCACATGCAACAGGTGGGATCCTGATTATCCAAGATTGAACTTCTCTGGTGGGTTCTCCTCACTTACACTGCTGACTGCAGATGAAAAGGTTGGGAAAATGTTGCTGCTATGGATTATTATGCAAACTAAACTGGGAAAGAACATCCTTGCAAAAAGATGTGATGCATCTTTTGATGCAAACAGGGTCACAGCTGCCAATCGGTTTACAAAAACCAAATCAAACAGAAACGAGCATGATCTTTCTGAGTCTGATGAGTCAAATTCAGATTCTCTGACCCCTACCCGGTCGTATACTGAAAGCGCTACACAACAGACTATTGTACACAGTTCTTTACAAAAGCACGGATTACATTTTATTATTCCATGGCTACATCAGATGACACCATACCATCGAGAAGTTTTGGAAAAGAATGTTTTCCAAATCCACTCTGCCAAAGGAAAGGGACTTGACCACATTTTCCCACGGCAATCTTTTCTAGATCGCCGCACTGTATCCAATGACATCTCATCTTTATACTATGATCATGAATCCCATCGACGTGCCACAACTGGTTTGGAAATCCCGCAGCAACGGAAGCCTGATGCACAACACTCGGTCGATTGCAATGAACAAGAATTAAATGAGCTTCTTGAAATGTTGCTATCATTTCATGCCTCATATAAGTACGGAGCTGTCGAGCACGGTGGCAACTTTGAGAGAAATGTGAGAACAATGATGTGTATGATCAGACAAAGAATAAGACGTGGCAATGAAACAAAGAATTGGCTTACAAGTAAGTTCCATGAACTTATTCACATGCCAGCAGACATGCAGAATTTTGGATCACTTGCAAATATTGATGCTGGAAAAGGTGAGCATGGACTTAAACGTTGGGCAAAACTTCCTTCAAAAACAGTACGTACCAGGAGTGCCAACCAATACTACCATGATATGGCAACAAGAATATATGAGAATCGGCTGCTCGAACTTGCAACTGCAACTCTATTGCCTCAAAAAGCGTCAGCTGCAACTGAAGCTGCCACAGAACCAGCACTTAGAGCAACAGAAGGCCCGGGGAACGTAGTCATCGACCTGACATCTCCACTCATGCAACTTCGTACAGATGGTCCCTCGCTCTTACCACAAGACATAACGTTGTTGCTACGAAGAAAGCTGAACCTGGACACTCCAAGAGAGATATTTCAAGAAGCCAGGTACACCACAAATGGCGATCCGCCCATAATCATTCGCGGAACGCCAAACTATCGGAATACGGGTCCATGGAATGACTGTGTGCTTGTGAAATACAAGGTGAATAATCAAATAATCGAGTACCCATTCCAGGTCCATGCTTTCTTCATTGAAACCGTCAATGGAAAAAAGAGTGCCATTGGAAGAATGGGTTCCAGTAAGAACACAAAAAGTCTGCTGCTTGATGAATGGACTTACGAGGCCGACTATCGAATAATCGACTTGGAGACAACGTCACAAAAAGTCTTTGCAATAAACATTCCCGAGTCTTGTTACAAGGAAACTGGAGGGACATCTGCACACCGAATGTATGTAGTGAAGGACAGGATTAATGAATGGCCGGTAATCTTCAGCACAAATCAATGGGGAAGGAACAAAGGGAGTGGACAAAGAACAGGAAAGAGAAAGAGCAGAAAGTGAACATGCAGTCACATCCCAGTCATTGAAGGGTGGTAGGTACATTACTAAACCGCGACAAGTCTTCATGAGTACCAGTGAGTATATTTGATAATAACAAGTGCATAAAGAACTATCCAAACTGTCTTGGACTTACGATTCGAGTTTTATTGATGACGAGGAAGAAGTAGGCTCACTCGCGATCTATCGGTTTTATCGATCACACCAGTACAAAATTCTACTTTTCCAGGCATACCCGCAAAATACAAATGATCCAAGAGCACGAGTGAGTATCTTGAAGGATAGAAAACAAAGTGAAAGCTATCCGAGTTCGTGAGTACGTACCAATCGATGGGAACATGTCGTCAAAGAATTCACGGTCTATCGGTATTATCGATCACACCGGCACAAAATTCTACTTTTCCAGGCCTACCCGCAAAATACAAATGATCCAAGAGCACCAGTGAGTATCTTGAAGGATAGAAAACAAAGTGAAAGCTATCCGAGTTCGTGAGTACGTACCAATCGATGGGAACATGTCGTCAAAAGAGTCGCGTAGTCCTAAAGTCCGGTTTTAATACCGAAGGGTACTAACGACCGGCACAAAAATTCTACTTTTCCCAGCCTACCCGCAAAATACAAATGATCCAAGAGCACGAGTGAGTATCTTGAAGGATAGAAAACAAAGTGAAAGCTATCCGAGTTCGTGAGTACGTACCAATCGATGGGAACATGTCGTC
>SWEM01000145.1:0-62755 GCA_019593585.1 Nitzschia palea | reverse complement strand
TTCGAGTTCGATTCAAGGTTCCGCGAGGCCTTCCTGCCCTTTCGGAACAACGTCCAGTCTTTAAGATCATGTTTGCTCTCGATGGATCGGCTCAAGACTTGGAATTATCGGGTGCTGATTTCTATCGCCTCCCAGGCGCCGCACTCGCACAGGATGAAATTGATCCAATGACAGGTCAAGTGAAAACAGGAGAAATTGGTTGGGTCGACGACGAGGCGAAGAATGATGAGGGTGAAGTGAAAATAGAGGAAATCAACCACGATTCTTCCCAAAATCCCCAAGAAAGTCCTGTCACTCGAGATGACAAGAAAAAGGGCAGGGAAAAGTATCAGACTGGAGTGTCGTACCTTCACGTTGCATTCCCTTCTGCCAAAGATCCTTCCTTCGAGAGTAGACATGGGAAGGTGTCTACATGCGTGGTATCGATAGAGGCTGATGACGACTTTGTTACTCTCTTTGATACCAAGCCAAAGCTTTATTCGATTCAAAAAGGAAAAGAAAAGTCAGGTGATCTGCAACGACTCATGGAGCGCGTTCGAAAGGATTTATTCGATCACTTCCCCCAACTACGAGGTAAGGACAGTTGTTTCATTCATTTTAGGTTGTTGGAAAAACTTGGATGAAGGATGGTTGTTGTAGTCGTTATTGAAAGCCCTTTTGTGTTTCTTACCAATGTCGACGAAATGGTTTCTTCATTAGGTAAAGTGGTCCATTCTCAGCTATTGGGGCCCCTTCATCGTGGCTTGAGTCACAATCCAGAAAGATATGCTGCCAAGGGTGTTCGTCCTGAAAGTCCTTATCCGGGTCTGTTTGTGGGAGGGTCTGACTTGACAGTGGAATCGTTCAATGGATCCATGGTCGGTGGATGGTTGGCAGCGAATGCGGTGATGGGATACACGTGGATGGACTACTTATTCTTTCAAAAGAACGTCACCGGGGATATCTGTCGATATTTGGAACCACCAGAAATTCCCGATGTAGAAGATCTAGCCGTGCCGTTTGAACGACAAGCTGAACCAACCGAAGAGTAAAATGTAGTAAGAATTGAATCTTTTGCAAGCCTGGTAAAAACTAGCTGATGGTATTTTTTTCTTTCTAGGTTTAACAGTCACTGGTTGTGGTAAAGTTTGTATGAATTTTTGTGGCGCTCGTACGATTTCCCGGAGTTAGTACATGTTGTTAAAGTCATCAACAAAGCGTTTGACACTCTCGCGAATTTCCTTGACTAAGGTATTGCGACACTCCGATGCATTCTTGCCGTTGGCATTGGATGGTTTCTTCTTCCAACCTCCCATTTCCACTTCCAACTCATGATGGTGAGTACTGCAAATGTCAGGGAGTTTCAGGGAACCACTAGCAACGATATCATCGGTATCAGGATCACGCATTTCGAATTTGACTTTGCAGTGGAAATCGAAAATATAGCGCTTCTTGCCGCTCGCAATGGCTACAGAGGCCTCTCCCGTCATATTTTCGACACTTTTTACCGATGCAACAACATCTCCAACTTTGGCAGTCGTTTCCTTAATCCTAGCTTCCAGACGCTCTCGGCACCAGTCTGTCGTGTTTTTCTCTTCCCATGTCGTCCCTGCTTGGTTCCAAACTGAGGGGTTTCCCTTGCCTCCTTCAGCAGTTGACGATGTCGCGAGTGGGGTGGAAGTGCAATCAGATTCTAGACGCTTTGGCGCAATGTCACCAATGAGACTCTTTTCATGATCCGATTGTTCCCTGGTAAAGTACGAGGTGACTCTACCATCAGCAGTCTTTTTGTATCCTCGCAATTGTGCCAGCTCCTTTTCGGTTAATTCATCATCCTCCGAATCACTCTCTTCTTGCTTGGCGGCAGCCTTAGCCGCCTCTCGCGCTTTTCTACGTTCTTCCTTTTTGCGCTTTTCTTCTTGAGCCTCCTTTTCTTTTTGTTCCTTTTCCCACTCTTCAAATGACAAGGCCGACTCACCCTTGGCCATGCGTTTGACACATTCGTCCTCCCATTCTGCCTTTCGTTTTTTGAGTAGTTCTTCTTCCTGTTGTTTCTTTCGCTTAGCTTCCTCCTCCTTTTGTTTCTTCTCTTGTTCCTTGTCATCATACAAGAGACTTCCTGATCTACTAAAGGCCTTTTGTAAGCCCTTCTTTTGTGCCAATTTGGCCGTTTCCAATTCCTTCTTGAGAGTTGCCAATTCCTTCTTGACAGCTACATTGGCCGGGTCATTTTGTAAGGCTAACTTAAGATCTGCTTTGGCTTGTTCCAAGTCTCCAAGTTGTCGATGTGCTACAGCTCGACGGTACAAGGCCTTGACATTGTTCTTATCAATCTCCAAGGCTGCCGTGGCAACTTGAACCGATTGTTTCGGTTTGCCCATTTTCAGACACATCATGGACAAGTTGGTTTGTAGGGTAACCAACAAGGCCTTGACTTGATCATCTCCTGTATTGCCTCGATTCAAGGGTTTGAGAGTATTGGTTCCACGTCGATAACTACGAGAGGCCTTTTCATAGTCTTGTTCCTTGAAGAAATTGTTCCCCTCCTCCTTGAGAGCATTCGCCTTGATTAACAAAAGCTCTGGGTCTTGTTTGGGGGAAAAGTCAGCATCCGAAGAGTCTCCATCATTGTCATCATCGACATCGTCGTCCTCGGTGGTCATTGACACATCTTCCGCCGTCTTGTCCGTTTCTTCTTCCTTGGATTTAGCGTGGTTCTCATCATTCTCTGACGTAGTGGACATGGGAACGTCGGAGGGGGATGGATCGGAGGAAATCGTAGCATTCTCACCAGAAGGCGATGATGTTTTAGGAGGCTGTAGCTGCTCCTCCTGTTTGCGATTGTCAAGATCGTCGATTTTCATTTGTTCGACCGGTAGAGAACGTGGTTCTAACGTCGAGACGGGATCCTCCATGGTGAAAAGAAAAGGACGATGTCTGTTGTAGAATGGGGGGGGGTCTGCTTTGTTGGGAGGAGTGTGTGCGTTGGGGTAAATAAAAATGATCGACTACTGTACCTTTATTAGCAATGGCACACCCCTTTTTTTTTCTACACAACTGTCCTTGGATGGTCGACGATGACGACAAGGCCGAGTGGACGTCGCAGGTTTTTTCTTGGAATTTCGTTGGTATGAGAATGAGCCCGGATGACAGGTGGGTACTATACTTGGGTACAAGCACAAGTAGGAAACGTTTGTGACGCCTGACTAATAACGCTATGACATACGTTAGTACTACTTATTTAGGAGTATGACATATGACATTTGGTAGCAACTACCTTGTACCTGGTACATGCAACGTGCACGTGGTCTCTCGGTTTTCCACCGTACCAGGTACCTGGTAGACACGAACAAAAACTCCGGAAAGCGCCAGGTACCCATGTACCAGGTCCTTGGTAACTACCGGTACACTACCTACACGGTAATAAGTTCTCGGGAAAGTCTCTTTTCACCAAATTCTTTGACATATATACAGAGAGAGTAGCACTGCACAACCCCGTTCGCAATACCAGGTGCCTTGCACCCCTTTCTACAATCTTGGCCCATTACCACATGCTCCCTGTTTTTCCAGCGAAACCATTATTGACCAACCGTAGTGATTGCCTTCATCAACCAGTCCGACATTGTTAGACCAACGCTCAACCAACGTAACATGGAGACAATGCGGTGGGCCGAACAGAGTGTCGGCCCTCGCGATAGCCCACCGGCTCCGACAATCAAGAACCATTCTGTGACCCACTTCAATGGTTACTTGTACTGCTTCGGTGGCTATGACGGCAGCAAGAATCACGATACGCTCTTGCTATATTCCATCGCCGAAGAGCGCTGGATCCGCCCCCATCACGTGGGGACTGCCAACAACCATGACATGTACCATCACGATGATCATGGTACGGACACATCCATCATGGTCACCGGGACCCCGCCACCAGGGCGTAATGGTCACAGTGCTACCTTGGCGGCAGATGCGGACGATGAAGAAAACGCTCGCATTATTATCATCGGCGGTTGGTTGGGCACCGGACCTTTGGCTGCCTCGGACATGCACGTCCTCGATATTTCCAATGGAGGAAAGACGCTAAGGTGGCACCAGCCCGCTGTAAAAGGAACGCCGCCGGGGCCTTGCAATATGCACTCTGCCGATTATGTACCGAAAAACAAGGAGGTCTATGTATTTCGGGGTGGGAATGGCCGGGAGTATTTGAATGATCTGCATGCACTTGACGCCAAATCTCTAACATGGCGAAAAGTGAACACCGTTGGACAGCACCCACAACAGAGAGCCAATCATTCTAGTGCTTTGTTGGAAGAGACTGGTGAGCTCTTCATTTTTGGAGGATGTTGCGTAGCAACTGTTATCGGGCGGGGTCTGTTTGAAACCTGCAACATTTGTGCCTCATTGCGCTGTTTTGCTACTATTATGAATACAGGAACGGCACGGAGCGTTTGAATGATATCCACATTCTCAACATCGAAACGTCCACATGGACTTGTCCTCGGGCCGGTGGTGTCTTGCCTCATCCCCGTGCGGGAATGACGCTTACCCCCTTACGAGGACGTTTGTTTCTTTTTGGCGGTAGCGGAACGAGTTCCAAGTGTTTCCATGACTTGCAAATTTTAGATCGACAGGAAATGGCATGGTTAGACGTCACACAATATGGAAGCGGGACGTCGGAACCGGGTACCAATAATGTGGCTAGACTTGGTCGTTTTGAGGGGGATCAAAATCATCATCAAGAACACAATACCGACGGAGATGGACTCCACCCTCAGTGGCGATTTGGAGGCTATGATTCATCTGGCGATAGCGTGAGTCGGCAACTGAGCTGTTTTTTCTCATCAAGGTGTCGACAACGCGACATCGCTCTGACTCGTTTTGCTTCATTTTCGGCCCATAGCTCATGCAGGAAAACGGCAATACCACTGACATGGATATTAATCACAGCGACAACATTCGTCAAGGATCGTTTACAGCCTCTCGTTCCGACTGGAGATCACGGGAAATGGCTATGGCCATTAGGCCCAGAGGTGCGGCAATCAGTGCATCTCCGAATCCAAACGACGAAGATACCGTGCCCACTGTTTTGGTCGATGGTAGAGGTCCAGGCAGAAGAGCGGGCCACACTGCCACAGCAGTGCATCGAAAAATTTACATTTTTGGAGGGTCGTGCGGCTCGGATTATCTGAATGATTTCTATGTCTTGGATACGGACCCACCACCACGGGCACGCGTCACAGAACCAACCAGTTTGCATTTGATCGAGCGACGACTGCGACACTTTTTTAACGATGAAGAATTTTCAGATGTCACCTTCATTGTTCAAGGACAAAAAGTATACGGTCACAAAATGGTTCTCTCTATTGTCTCAGATTGCTTTCGTGCCATGTTCACATCAGGATTCCGGGAATCGGAATCCATGGAAATCGAAATCCCTGATTGCTCACATGAAGCTTTTCTAGCTGTCATGGAATATATCTATACTGGAACCACGCCCAAAGGAGACACACGAGCGAGTCGGGAGGCCAATCTCAATCGGTTAGTCGAAATACTAGAGTTGGCAGACCGTTTCTTTTTGGACAATTTGAAACAAATCTGTGAGACCCTTCTCCAAGGAATGGTCACTGCCGAAACCAATGAATATCTACTACAAGTGGCTCAAAAGACCAATGCCATGCAACTTCAAGCTGTCTGTGAACATTTTAGTCGCAATCGAGAATCAATATGACAATGTCTGTGGCGCGTATCGTTCTATACTTGATTTGTTAAGAGTAAGATATTTAGTTATATATCACCATTATACACTCTGACATGTGCTTGTGATTCGAGAGGGAACCCATGCCACACATAATTTTTATAACATGATCAATCTCCATAGTCACTGAACATGTCTGCTGGTTGAGAACTACTGGCAGTTTTTGATGATCGTGTGGGGGATGAGGCTTCGGGCTGTGTCGACGATGACGACGAGGATACAACTGTCGATGAAACCACAGCCGACTCGGTTGCCTTGGCCGGAAGACTTGCATCGGTGCCCTTGATTTTATCCATCATTTCTCGTGCCTTGCCTTGTTCTTCTTGAGATAAACCCTTCCAAAACTCTTCATCTTCGGCACTTTGTAAATACGATTCAGCAGCAAGGGAGGCGTATAAATCACCCTTTTCCAATAAAAATCCTACAATCACTGCCGACAAGACTCCACCAAACATGACCATCTATCCACACCCACATATATCACACAAAAAATATACATGATGAGTAAATACACTGCACAGGACAAAACAAGAAATTACATGAATTGCTCAATGAAGTGCGAATCTCAAATTGCAACAAGAACTTCCATTCCTTTGGCACTGCTCCATAAAAAACTGCACATGAACATTTTGTGTGCAGTACTTACAATTCCTCCTGCAAAAACTAGTCCAAATTGATCATTGGGAATCGAAGCAATATCAGAATCAATCGTAGAAATCCAAAAGGAATGCGTTGGTTCTGCAAATATTGCCGGATCCAAAAGATTCATTTGCGACGAGGATCGCACGAATGGTCGAGACGAAGGTACAAAGGCAGAAACATTTCCGATCCCCGCAGCAAGTATGGTAAGAACTAGAACGACGATCAACTCGCCCAATGAAATCTTGTTCTTGTGGTGCAACATGATCTTTCTTGTATGTAGGTTGGTTTGTGGATTCTTTTCGTTGAATTGTTTGTGTTTTGTTAAGACTGATGAAAAGCAAGATCGTCTCAAAGGGATCCCAACAGTCGAATTGTATTGATTGACAAATGTGTGACGGATTGATTAACTGTAAATGTTCGATTCCTTGGTTATGACGAATGGGAGGAGAGTCGAAGATGGAAAATGAAAATTGGTTCTATGTTTTATCTTGACAACACGATCATCCGTCACGAGTGTGTTGAACCAATCAACCCATATATCTCGCCGAAGGCGTCAAGCGGGACACGTCATTCGAGATCGGAGATCGCCTGATACTTGGCCGTTACATATTGAGTTAACATGTGGTTAAAAGACATTATTTGTTATCATGAATCGATCTCTTATCCGCGCATGATTGGTGGCATCTGGATTTTTTGACGATAAACAGTGTTCGCGTTCAACTTAGATCGAATCGTTCGACTCCCCTACAAACTTGAAGAAGTTGACACATGGCACTTGGCAGCTCAACTGTAAAAAGGAAGAAAATGACAAATGATTTTCTCTACCCGGCAGATGCCAAAGGTTACATTTTATATTATCCATTGAATCTGTGATCAGTGTTGTTGTCTACGTGATTACTGATTGTCTCAACTCTACAAAAATTGGTTGTCCGATTCTGAAACCCGATACGTGACATGAATCGACAAAGATTCATGACTTTCCATCGAATATGTTTCCATGCTTTCGTTGTTTTGTTGTTGGTTTGGATCGATCAACCAAAGCTTTGTGATGGCTTTGAGACACCAAATCAAAAAACTCGAGTTCTACCCCACAATGTTTTGTTCTCTCGTAAATCCAACGATTCCGATCTTTCAACTGTCATTCCTGACATGGTCACATCATCGAGTCGACGACAAATCCTATTTGCCATGACGGCTGCAGTATCCTTGGTTCCATTGGCTAGTATGGCACAAACTACCTCTCAACCATCGTCATTGGAAGATCTGGCGTTGGGAAAAGCTCATTGGGCACCCCTCGGACCATCCGGACGATCTGTCGGTGCGTGTTACAAAATACCGGCACCGTTCTGCACCTACATGGCACGGTTTCTAATTACCTTTGATAGAGGAGTAGCATCTTGGTGGCAAAATCAAGTAGAATCAGTAAAACTCTTATCACCAGACCAACAGCAAGGGCGATTGGAGCAATCGTTTGGAAAATTTGCAGCATCTCTCTTGCAGGCATTAGAAACTTATCTCCAACAAGACACATACGAGTCACTATTCCAACGACTATTGGCGACATATCCCGACAAGGATGTACCGAGACATATTGGGATTCTCTGTGCCTTATTACCTGAAAACGATCAACCTAAAGGTCCTCTACGACAATATCTCATTGAAGCTGGCATCCAATCAAAGTCACCACCGATGACTAGGCATGTATCGCAAAATGCTTTTTCCAGTGTCTTGCCCTTTCCATATCACATTGTTGAATCAGACAACAACAAAAACAACAACAACTACAACCTCCTCATAATTACTCCACCCCTCTCATTAGATCAAGTTGGCATGGATGAAGAATTTGGGTCAAATGCTATATCAACTCCATTCGGTCTTATTGCCTCGGAAGTTCTGACACGTGAACTCCCATCGTATACACTCCCGATTTATAGCATATTAGGACTTAGCGGGGCCGCTGGTTGTGCCTTTACGCATTCCTTGGTTATCCCTCTCGATGTGGTCAAGACCAAGGCTCAAACCAATCCTGAAGAATATTCAAATCTTGTCCAAGGTGCCAGCAAAATTATCCAAGAGGAAGGATGGTCGGGACTGTTGACGGGAGCCGAAGCGACGTTGGCGGGTTATTTCTGGTATGGATTAACAGTATATCCCAGCTACACCTTTTTCAAGCGGTATTTGGGAAATACGCTTTGTTCGTCGGATTGGTCCATCGCCCATGGCGATACTATAGCTCTCGTGGCAGGGGCACTGGCGGCCGTCGTGGCTAGTTTGGGGTTGACACCCCTCGAAGCGGCTCGGATTCGGGTGGTAGCAGATCCACAACAATACAAACCCTTGGGTCTGGGAGGAACCTTACAAGCGATTGCCAATGACAAGTGGACACGCTTGTACGCAGGACTGCCGTCCTTGTTGACACGACAAGTTATTTTCGGGAGTATCAAATTTTTAGCCTTTGAACAAGCGTGCGATGCGATTTACCATGCCTTACCTGGCTTGAGAGATTCCACTTGGGCAACACTCAGTGTCAGTTTGATTGCCGGTGGATTTTCGGGAGTATTGTCTTCTGTCGTTTCCCAACCAGCGGATTCTGTGTTGACCTATGTGTCACAAAGCAATGGTGACCTGACAGTTTTGGAGGCCTGTCAAATCATGGTGAAAGAGGGAGGGGTAGGATCCTTGTTTCGTGGTCTAGGAAGCCGTTGCCTATGGGCAGGATCAATCATTGCCGGTCAATTTTTATTATACGATGTCTTTCGCAGTTTGTTTGGAGTCACGACCAATGATCTCTCCCAAGTATTTCGAGTAGATATTTGAGAGAGGCATCATGGAGCACTTTTCATAAACCCTCGCCCTTCAACGGAGTCGTCGGAGAAGAGTATCTCATCTATCCGTGGTACGAGTACCACCTCCCGTTGTCGGCTCGAGGATTGATCCAAAGCTAATGCACAATCCACGTCTCACAATGACAGGAATAAGGTACATGCCTGAACGACGAATACGCTGGATTCCTGTCTAGAAACTGGTGAAAGCAGTATTTGGTTCTTCCAAAATATCAGCATCAAGGAGGAACAAACGAGTCTGGATCATTCAAGATCTTGAGAATATAGAGGGAATCAGGTAGGAATAATTCTACTGCTTGTCGATTGGTTTGCAGCGCCTGGCCCAATTCCAAAGCCAAGGGTGAGATCCATCCACGGCGCAAAGAATGTGCCACAAAAAATGTTATAGTGGCCAAACTTGCTTGCAATCTCTGATTGGAAGGGTCGTGTAGGACTTGCATAGCTTGTGCCAATGACATGGCGGTGGTTGTGGTACTAGTCTTCATTGTCGTCGTAGCTGGCCCGAAAAGAACTTGTTCGTTCTCCCAAATGTCCAAGGCATATGCACACATGGCTTCGGGACTTCCCATGGGATAGGCAAAGCGTAGGGTGCGTGGTTGTTCGTCCTCTTCAAAATCAAGTTCCTTGATCCCCCACGCTGCACATGCATAGAGGGTCGATGCCCGATATCGGTCTGGAACCACACCTAATAATCCAAAGCGATAAGTATCGGCTAATTGCAACAAGGCGGCTGGATCATTTTGGTGTGCTTGACTGCCTAGTTTTCGTAAATCACACTCATTTGGTAACAGTGAGGGAAGAAGTCGCGTGACTGTACTTGCAATATCGGTCAAGTTGGGATCCTTGGGAGGAGGATGCATCCGTCGTTGGGGGATGATTCGAATGATATCTTGCTGTTGCGCCTCTGATAGTTTCATGGAGCTTGGTAGTACCCGTTGTTCATTGGTATTGCCAGGGGAAGCGGTAGATTCATTCTGGCCGTTGGATGTAGATTCCAAGCGATTCTTTGGAATGGGCAGGATTTGATCGCTCGAACGAGTGTACTCTCTTCCTCGGAATTCAAGGATTTCAAAAAACTCCACAACACGATAATTCGAAGGAGGCAATGCTTCCAGAATCTTTCCTTCAAACCATTGTCCACCATGGAAAAAGATGACTTGTTGATCGACATGGAATGTCATTCTAGAGTAAGAAGAAGTTTGGCAGATGCTTGTTTACCGTAAAAAAGGTGTTGGAGCTATTGAGTGTTGCGTCTGGGATTTTTCCCGTTAATTGCAGTTGACAAAATTGAGGTCGAAAGCGGGAACGCGCCAAAATTTGTCGGAAGCAAGTGGGGCCGACCTCTTGGTATTGACAGTGAAGGCTGAAATAATAGTGAACCACTCCCCTGACTCCAAGAGACGCCCACTCTGTTCCTTCCATGTCGTCGACGCAACAATTTAGTTGCCTATACACCAAACACAAGACGCAAAAACGCCGTGTTTGGCATGATGGTCGCCTTGTCGTGAGTGGGGGCAGAGCCAAACTATTCAGTGCCCAACCCACTTCGGCCGATCCTCTCTTGGATGAATGTGACTTTTCGGTATCGCAGCCAATGGAGACGGAGAGGTTTCTGATTCAAATCGAAGGACCCTGGGTAAAACCGACGACAACTCTACTGACCGGCCCAGGTCCCTCGACCCATCTTCCCAAGATTCCGGGACGCAAATTTCAACCTCCGCAACGGGTCGTTCCACCACTCCACCAGTCGAAGCATAGCCACATGGTCCTTGGCAAACGAAAACGACCCTTGCAACCAGGAGAATTGGAGCAACTTCACTACGGATCCAACGCGACACATCTCAGCTCCTTACCTCGGACTTCCCCTTCTACTAATGGACCCCAAAATGGGACTTCACCACAAGATTCCTGGCAGGATCATCGCATCACTCCTACCAACGTCCACCACAATGGAACAGGCGTGGTTCCTTCCCTGCAACAACAACAACAACAGCAACAACAACTCCTACTACTGCAACAAAATCCTACTCCATTGGAATCATCGCACGCCGACCCTTCAAGAAGTACCGACCGATTATGGCACCACCAAGCGTCACGAATGAGTCGTGCTCCTGCCACAATCCCAACGGAGAAGGAAAGCTTTCACGCGCACGAGGCTGGACCGACTCTATCACAGCCAGGTCGATTGGCGGCATATGCAGCAACTCCTATTGCACCAGCAGTAGTTCCTGAATCATTTGTTTTGCATGCCACGAAATCAATTAGACCTCGACACGGAAACTTGCCGTTTGTATCCAACAACTTTAATGAACGGGAATATTATGGACTGGAAGAGGAAGAGGAAGAAGATGGCGCCGCCGAAGACCAAGAAAGTAACGAGAGAAACATTGACCAATTGCCCACCCATGACTCCATGAATCCATTCTCGACTCTACCCATCACCACGCCAGACAATAATGCTTGTCCCGTACAAGCTCAGGCTCCCGCCAACGTCAATCGCATTCCAGCCCCCGAACCACCAACCAAGCCGAAAACTACCACTGAGTTGTTTGCACTGTTTGGGGCAGTCCCACTGATTACATCCAATCGGCAAGAAACAAGCGATCCAATCGCCCAAACTCTTGAGAATGAAAACCCTACCACTTCGCAGCAAGAAAGCGAACAGCTTCGATTTTATTTGCCATCACCTACCCGTAGCGACAGTGACTTGTCCAACCAGGACAATACTACGCGATTGTAGAACAAAGTTTTCTAATAAAATACAACCTCTACTAAACATGATAACGAATCTGCAACACATCTCCCGAAAAGAGTCCTTCGCCTCACGTAGGCGAAAAAAGTCGAGTGACAGTAGCTAGAGAAGACGCTCAAAGGGTAGCCGACAGATTACTACCCGCAGTCTTTGCTTTCGTTCTTGTTCCCTTTTTCGATTTCGAAACTTCACTTGCCTCCTCCGCGCCCACCCCAAAACCAAATCCATCACTTGACGAGTCATCATCGTCATCATCAAAGGGATCCCCATCTTCATCATCGTCATCAGGAGCATGCTGTAGTTGCTCTTGGATTTTGATATTTTGCATGATACGAACTAACCGATCCCAGTCAGTTCGCAATACAATAAATGTCAAGACACTGGCTGCTGTGGCATATCCCACTACCAACGCACCACCAACTGCATTCACCTCCAAGTCAAAGACAAAAATACAGATAACGGCGACAGGTAGAGTCACCAAACCTCGAGCCAAAAACACCACCGAGGTGGCTAATCGGAATCGTCCTTGCGCACCAAGTAAACTCCAGGACACTTCGGCAAATGCCATGGTAATATTCGCCAATCCAATCAAGGGAATCGAATCGTTGATCAAATGTTGCAACGTTGGATCCTTCGTTAATGCAATCACCAGATACTTGCCAAACATGTACAAGAAAGATGTCACAATCAAGGATTGAACTACTGCCAAATACATGACTGTATTCGACAATCGTCGGGCTCGTTCTGCTTGGCAAGCGGACAAAAGAAATGCAACTTGAATGGCAACAGCTTCACCAATCCCTTCCGTCAGGGCTTCCAGTACGTCCCAAATGGCGCCCAGGACCGCCCATGAGGCAACTTCCGCTGGTCCCAACCAACGCAAACATAAGGTTAACAATTCCCATTCTCCATATTCCAATACAGCTCCCAATGAGAGGGGTATGACAGCACGCGCCAGTTGTTGGAATCCCTTTCGGTCATGAAGAAACCCGATTTGACCCAATAGACCTTTTCGAAAAGGTATCATCCACCCACGCATGGCAGGGAACAGAATCTTGGCTATCGATCCAGCAATTCCAATCAAGACTTGAATGTACCCCACTGTAGTCAAAGAAGATTCCTCAACAAAGGCCAAAACAAAGGCCACCACCAGTAGTTTCAGAATCAATATCGTGATATCAATGATCGACTCGAAATGTTCGTGTCCACAAATATGAAACACGAAAGTGCAAGTCCGAGTAAGGGACTGGACCAAATAGTAAAAGACGATTACTTGGCAATAGTCTTGCGCAATGACTGCAATAGAGTCGGATTGGACCAACCAATTCACGACACTCTCCATGGTCAAGGCCCAAACCAATAAAAGCGGGACACCCAAAAGTACTTGCAAAACAAAAGCATGTTGTATGTATTGTCCAGCAAGAAAACTTGAATTTTCATCGTTGGCATAAAGAATTGCCTGGACAAAGGAGGATGCCGCATCAACAATGGCACCCGAGAGCTCTTCACTTGTCAATCGGACAAATAGGCCGACCAATAAAAAGGCAATCATGGATTCAGTGCCCAAATACCTTGAGATAAAGGCTGCTATGATGAGACGAACCAAGGCTTCCGACATGGCCCCTAATGCCAAGGGCACACTGGATTGTACCACTCGCTTCATTTCCTCCCCGGGAGTGGCAAGTACCAGTAGGGATTCCACAAATCCGGTACAAAATCCGCATTTGACATGAGCCTTACCAAGGTCGTGAGGCTGGAGAAAGATATTTCCTCGACCGGGGTCATTGGCGTCGGCTGCATCGTTCGGACTGATATCGTCGACAATAGACGACATTACAGATCGTTCGACACTACGTTCGCTGGCTGCGGAATGGGACCCTGCTCGACTTGGCCGACGAAAGAACCGGCTACGGTTATATTGCATCATTGGCTGTGAAGGAGTTGTGCGAGGATGCACAAAGTTACCAGGAATTGTAGCATCGTTCTGTTCTTGCAGGACCGAGCTAGCTAGGTCGCTGAGTCCCTTGGCGGAACGCTTGGTAGTTTGTGGTAGGACATCGCGACTAACTGCACTACTCAGAGCCGATATAGATGATCCAGCAGAGCTGATGGCATTTTGAATAACATCCACTCGGCCGATCGGTCGTCTATTCTTCCAACGACGTCCTCCCACATCGAGAACCAGGGATGATAAGTTTTTGGACTTGACGTCATTCAAACGGGAAGTCGTGGCAGCACTACGTGTCCCACTGCTTGTCGATTGTGCTGTACCTGATTTGGAATTTTGAGTTGACATTCGAGATTGAAAGTCTGGATTAACATCGGGATATTCCGCAGCTGCTACCTTGTCCATAAAGTGAATGAAATTCAAGCCACTCTTCCCACTAACGACCGAGTGTTGCTTCGACATTGTCGACGCAGGAGCTACGTGGCTTCCAGAAGCTAGCGAAGAGACAGCTTGGCCTTTTGTTATTGCTGCCGAGGTCTGTGATGATGCAGCCCTGCTTGGAGGGGATTTCGGCGCATTGGTGGCAACCATTTGCGGTTCCTCTTTGAGTTGGTCCTCATCGAGTAATTGTTTCACGTCCGGATTTCGACTCCAAGATACTAAAGGAGCAATCAGCAAAAAGCAGAGCGCCGTATAACCCAACACAAAGGTGTAGAATCCAACGCCCGTCTCTTGGGAGGTGACGATGTAATGGGGGAAAGCCATATCGTCCATATCGTTCGAATTCAACTCTGTGGCTCCTTGACTACCGCCGGAGAAACGCCCCTACCGTCGTCGCTTTGTCCCTTGATACTTTGTGTTTTTTGTTAGAGGATGATGTGATCAGATATGCTTGTTTCCAGCAAACCAAGTACTGGTTGATGAATACCAGGAACGGGGCAATGGGATCGTAAAACGAAAAACACACGACACACTACAAGTACCTTGCCGTGCTCCCCCTCAACCGCTGCCAACCGGAATCTACGAGGGAGGTACACTTGACGTTATCGATACGTTACAGCGGTGATTCGTGATTCTTTGACTACCGCCGGTAGTATGATCTTCGAAGCACGATTGACAATGCGATACATATTACGCCATATCGGGTAGGGAATCCTTGTGAAACCAAAGGTTGACTAGTTTGAATCGCATGCCCCTTTCACTGTTCAACGTAGTTAAACAAAGTACATGCAATATAACGCGGCAGCATTTGGTATATATTGCGCTGGCGCATATGCCAAGGCTCTTGACAGTTTACGTTGATAGGCTCTTGACAGTTTACGGTTAATGGGACAATCCCCTATATTCGCCCTGCAAGTCTTCGATGAAAGGCAACGGGTTTTACTGTGTACCAGGTCAGGTAATATTTTTTTGCACAAGACTTGTGAACGCGAAGTGGACTTCCGAGCCTTTTGCAGCAAAATCCTCTCACAGTCAGAGCAGTAGTAGTGCCACAAGAGGTGAACGAAGCTTTGTAGTCCCGATCGTGTGTAGCGATCGGTGATTTCACGAGTTTCAAATGCGTCCCTCTCAAACACTGCCTGTGAATGAAGAGCGACCGCGCAAGATCAACGTCCTGGTAGGGACTGCCAATCTAGGAAACCAAGAACCCGACTTGGATTCATTGTCGGCATGGATTCCCAACGATGGAAAAATCAAAGATGTTCTTGACAATGTACGATATCCTTTACCAAGCGGTACCAATCGGATTCCAAGATCTATGCAAGCAGTTGTTGGCGAAGTTATGCGACGAAAAACTGGCAAACAAGTAGAGCCGGAGACTCCTCCAATCACCGCTGAGAAATTTGATATTATAGTGATTGGAATGCAAGAAGCCACCTTCGGAGTTGAGGATACCGGGGAAGGCTTGAGAGCCACCATGCTTATTCCATCGCAAGCCATAAAAGCTCAGAAAGCCATGTTCGACCTCACAACGGCCAAAGATCACATGGGCTCAACAAGGCTTCGTCAGGAACGACAAGCCAGTGTAAACTCACAAACTTCTACCGGCCGACCACCGCTTCTTGGGGCACCACGTATACTGACTAAGTCTTGGAAACAGTTGCCAAGTGCTCTTAGCGCTTGGAAAAGCTCCCGAACCAACTTCGCCCCGATCACCGAGAGAAAACCATCTTCGAGCATGGGTCTTCGAGCAAGTGCAACACCGTCAGAATTATCCCAAGATCCCAAAGGTGACATGTCTTTCCGAAATCCCAAAGGAGACATGTCTTTCCGAGATCCCAAAGGAGACATGTCGTTCCGAGATCCCAAAGGAGACATGTCGTTCCGAGAAATCACTGAGGGAAAGGAATTTCTTGACATGAGCATAAGCGAGCGACGGCAACAAACGAACGACACCAAAATCTTGCATTCACTCTTTCAGACCTACCTTCCTAGCTACGAGCATGTTGTTTCCTACCAACGCGGTCAAATGCGTCTCTTGATCTTTTTCAACAGCAGTGAAATATCCATGGAAGTCCTCAGTGTCAAGGCGCTGAATACTGGGAAAGGTGGCCTTGCCAATAAGGGAGGAATTGTGGCCGAAGTTCTAGTCAACGGAACGACTAGGCTGGCCTTTTTCACCGCCCATTTGGAAGCTCATGAAGGGTTATCTAAATATGAAATGCGATGTTCTTCTGTAACAGACATCCTTCGAGGCACACCATCCAACGTGGCTCAATACCGCTACGATACATCGCTCGCGAGTCACTTCACCTTTGCCATGGGGGATTTAAACTTTCGGACTCGTTTGCCCGATCGCGAGCCCGGATCGCCAGATCACCTGGAAGCAGCACATGCAATGGCTAAAGCGAAGGATTGGAAAGGTCTTTTCAAACACGATGAACTTGTTATGGCCATGAACAACAATCACTGCTTTGCTGGTTTTTCTACGCCAAAGTGCTTGTTCCCCCCAAGTTTCAAAGTAGAAAGGCAAAAGGGCTACGTTTACAATGCCAAACGATCCCCCTCTTACACCGACCGTATCCTGTACTCTACTGGACATCGACTACGTGACAAATTAAAGGTTTTGGCTTACGAGCCGATTGATGACTTTGCATCATCTGATCACAAGCCCATGCGTGGAGCCTTTGAAGTGGAACTGAATCCACCCCTGAAATGGAGACCCACTCTTCTGAAAGAGTAAGTATGTTGGCTTGGGTGGATCGTCATTTGTGTGACAAACTGCTAATGGCACGACGTATTCATTTTAGGAATGAGAAAGCAGATCACAGAGAATACTTGTATCTCTTCATTTCCTCCATTCACGTTCAAATCGATAAAGAAGTGTTCAGGAAAAGGAATTCAGAAAATAACTCTCCAAGTCCCATCGTGTGCTTCATATCAACACCCGCGGAAGCAATCAAAAAAGAAACGAAGAAATGGGCAAGTTTGAAGCAAACGGTTGATGTTGGGAGCGCGCAGAATCTTCCATGGCCTAAAACCCGTCGAAAGAGGAACACATTCGATGCTTTTTGGGATGCCAGTGAAGGAGTTCACTTCAAAGTTCGCACGCATACGAAAGAAGGAGTGCCCATTGACTTGAGCGGTGCTATGATTCACGTGACGGTGCTGGACAGAAAAAACAGTGGGAGACTACTGGGATCCTTCGCAATGAACTTGGCCCATCTCATCATCAAGTCGCGAGGTGGTAACCAGTTGGAAAAAACATCTGTGGACTCGGATAGTTTTTCTACGAGTAATCTATTTCGATCGGGCCGTTTTGGTCTGAGTATGAGGAATATGTTTAGTCGCCGCGACGTTACATCGATGCAGGCCCCAAGTCAGGATACAGCAGAAGTAGAAACGCGCAACGAAGGTGTCACACATGTAGCTGCTGAGGAAGGCGATGCTCCTCTAACAGGATCAGAGCCGTTGAACGATGGTGATACTCCCAAGAAGAAAACTGCCAGGTCCAAAACGAGGCGGAAGCACCATGACGTTGGACATGATAGAAGCAATGCCCATGAACCTGGAAACAATCACCATCAAGAGAACAACCGTGACCATAGAGTCGACAAGGACGATGTGGAAGATGGAGATATAACAAGCGGTCCATCGGCAGAGCTGCTCCGCCGATCAACCCAGACGTGGCTAGGGCGTGCTTCAAACGGGTTTCGAGGGAAAATGCCACTGACTAATCGTTCGTCGCATCGGAAGCGAAGCTCGCTCAGTTCCATGAATATTTATTGCATGAAACTCGATGATCCCCTGCGAAAGTCCGGCTTGGATGTCGGTAGCATTCGATTAACAATTGATGCTTGGTGGCTCAGTGACGAGGCAGCTGCAAAAAAGCAGAAAGAGCATGAGCAGAGTCTAGCGAATGAAACCTCCATGCAACGAGATTAGAACCTCATCCTTCATGAGTCCCATGACAGCTCGTCGGCGCGACGATCATCTTGTAACATGACTTGTTGTTTTCGTGATGCGTGCAAGTCCTTCATTTTGCAAAACGTAACTTGGCCCACCCAAACCGTCTTGCAATTCCTCGCGACACTTTGACCATGGTACTCTACTTGCGTGATTATGCTTGAAAGGCCAACAGACAAACTTTCCGTGACGATAGTCAAGCTGTCTGGCATAACTGTAAACATTAATCACAGTGGAAGGGCGATATGACGAACGTTTGCGGTGACCTGGTCGCAGTGCATTTCGATGTTTCTCAAATTACTCCTGAAAAGGAAATGTATTTCTTGAAAAAATAATCCATCAAAAATTAGATTGGTGCTCCTGTAATCCTCTGTCAAATAGCTCACATGTTCGAACGTATTCTTTCTATCTACCCCAAAGTACGAGGCTGTATCTACCGGTAAGTACCACTGTCCGGTCAGTTGGGGGAAAGTTTATAACATACCTACAATACTAGTAAATACCAAGGTTGAGAAGTGTGCTACTACTGTCAAGGTATTTGTTGGTTGATGAGAAGGCATGGCGAACTACCCTACCCTAGCTACCTGTAATACCAGGTACCTGGTACACATAGTGTGCAAAGAGTGAACACGGACATAACGGAAATCGGAAAACATTCGTCTGATTCGATGACCGTCGTCAATGCCGTTCCTACCGTACCAGGTACCGGGTAACCAGGTACCGGTACAGCACCAGGTACCTGGTACCTCCCTGCCGGTAGGTACCACTGCAGCTATTCCCTGCCGCTACACAAGGTTCAGTAGGTTTCTCCGTTGCTTTTTAGCAAGTGCTACCGTAATATAAAAACTGATAACACAACTGACGCCTTCATTGTTGATGTTGGAGAGTATTATTTCCTTTTACTGTTTCCACTAGAACCTGAGGAAAGTCGGAGTGATTTTGAGTACACGTTTCTCTGAAGGGCATGGAGGCAATACAAGTGGGCGCACAGGAGGCTGTTAATGGTGTTTTTGTTGAAGAGGAACAAACTGGGGCATCCCCACCATTATCAATCGCCATGAATAATAGTTCCTCTTGTTGCCAAGAAGGTTCTGAAGGAAGAAACAATGATGAAGTCTTTTCGCGCAAGACAGAAAACATCCCTTCGAATCATCAAGATCGCACGGGCATGGAAACCAGTTCATCTACAACCTCCGACGCACCGGACAATTCTGTGCAAAGTGAACACGAAAACGCCAACATTTCGACAGAAACACCAATCGAGATACGAGGCATGGAAACCTATGACTCTGAGGTCGCAGCAGGATCCTCGTTCAAAACCGCGGTGGATAGCCCAGTTCCCACGACATGCCCCCCTTTAGTTACCGGAGATGTCTTGCATAAGATGTCCATCGAAGGAACACAGCCAAGCGATTCCGAAGCTTTATTGCTCGGTCTACCGGCAGACTCGTTGCATGCCATGGCCTCTTTCCTCACACCTAACGAATTTTGTAATTTTGCTCTATGTAGCCAAAGCTCGTCGCGAATTTGCAGAGAGATTTTTCGCCGAGTCCGTATGCATGGGTTTCGTTGCGCTACAGAAGTGGTCACAGCTTGGGTGAGTGCATCGAAATGTTACTCATTCGCGTGTCGCTAGGGATATGATAATACTAACGACCTTTTCATGGATGTCATCTTCCCAACAACAGTGCATGAATGAACACGCAGATGCTAAAGAACTTTGTGCCTTATACCTCAGTTCTGGGGTTCCGATTTATCCCCACTCCTTAGGACATTCCTATCATACATTGGTCTGGCGGATGGGTATCGAGGCACAAGAAATGAGGGCACCGTCACAAAACGATGATCCTTCTGCTACGAATACGCTTCAGAATTCAAATGCCGATGAAGGAGGAGATGTTGCGACTAACTCAAGAAGGCCTGTAGATCGTTTTTTTGTTGAACGATACGAGACCCGTGCAAGAGAAGGCTTGAATTACGAGATTTCCTACCTTGAAGAAAAGTCCCTCTACTTCCTGAATGCTGAAAAGAATGCCAACGACGCAAACAGTTTCGCCCAAAGCATAGCTCGGCAAATATCTACAGCTCCAAACAGACTAGTTTTGCGCCCACCACAAACGCATGGACACGTTTTAATGGAAGACGCCGCACGAGCGGAAGGACAGGGTCGTCCACTCTTTCGGCTCTTGTCAGCAGGCAATACTACATCGAACAACAGCGAATTGCTTCGTCGACGAGCCTCAAAATCAAACTCAGCATCAGATGCACGGGATCGCGGACCAAGGGTAGTCGTCAAGGTTCATCGCCATCTTCTGGATCAACATTTGCTGGGACGTTCTTGCGTTGATGACAAGGATGGTATGATGACGACATCACCAGTGAATCTCGCTGCAGATTTCTTTCATCCTCATTTCAGGCTTCGGACTCCGTCCTCGTCACAAGGTTCAATGCTACAACAATGTGTGACGAAGTTTATGTCAAGCGACGGTTTCCTCTCTGGCGAACATTTATCAGATTTGCATAGTCAGGTCGTGGGTCCATTGTCGGCCATGGATATGGTCTCGTTAAGACACGAGCTTGGTGAACTCCTTGTGGATCCTGTTGCTGGAATCATGCAGACGCGACTAAGACCAGTTGATGCCACCTATGAATATGATAGCGACGAAGCGCAAGAGCAGCATCGTGGTATGAATGTACCTGAGTCTATCTTTGAACCAACAAATGAAGCTATGAATGAATCGCCAACGAATCGTAGAATTCCATCATCAATGAGTCAGTATGCCACACCCACCCATCCAAACATCTTTGTCAACGTGGATCTGGATGTATTCAGTGCTTCTTCAGCGAATCGCAAATCAGACTTTGAACAACAGGGGTACAGGGGTTCTCGTAGTCACTTGCGAGTAAGAATCGCCGCTTACCAGCTGCGGCTGGAAACTCTGTTAGCGCAGCATGACAGTTATGGATTCGATGAATGCTTGCTTGATTTTTGGGACGAGTTTCTCCCGCAGACTGCCAGCATCCACTACTTTGACCGTCACACAGCTGTTCCACGACTTTCGAACCTTCACGCGTTCCTCACCAAACCTTGCCCCAAGGCAATAGGGGTGGTGCAATGTGAGATCGAGCGAATAAAGATTGGCTCGAAGAAGAAAGGGGTCAACATGAAAGGTCGCTTTTTCCCCACATATGAATACCGTTTATTCATTCGTCACCGACCAGTAGAAGCCGTTGATGCGGTAGAGCCATTGCGTCGGGATACGGTCCTCATGACTGCAAAGAATCTAGGCAGAAAATATTTTGAATCGTCGATGCCTTCTGGCTCAAGCAAGAAAGGTGCCAACAATTATTATCTGTACGTGCCGCAGCAAGAGGACATTGAGCAACACTACAAAAGCGTGAACGGACAAGACGCGAGCACGCGATCAATAACAAATGGTGCAAGCAACTTCATGACGCCATCCAACAGCAATGGTCTGATGGGTCGATTACAGAGCAACTTCATCGGTACTGAATTTCAGATATTCACACAAAAAGCAGAGAAGAAGGATCAATTCACCAAGTCCCAGTGTAGTCCTCTCAACCAGCTCATCAACCCAACTTGCGCATCGGAAGATGATTATGGATATGATAGCGGTGTGTCAAGTGACAATCCTTCATCCTCGACCCGTCGTAGGAGCCGTTTTGGTCGATTGTCTCTCCGACGCCACGCAGGTGCAATTCCTTCGGAACCAGCACCTCTTGTCGATGATCATTCCAGAGCAAAACCATTAAGGCGATCGCGCTCTTCAGGTGATGTCAACGAGAATGCTAGACGGACGAGAACAAGCAGGCGTGCCATAGCCAATGACTCCGAAGGACTTGACTCACAGCGCCCGAACCTTCGGCAAGTTGAGGAAGAGGATGGGGCAATTACCTATACGGCAAACTTGTTGGGAAGCAGACCCCGAATCATGGATGTTTGTATTCCAAAGGTCAGTCCTGACGGCATAGCTGGTGTGGAATGGAGGAAATATTTAGAGAAATGCATCCCAGACACCGATGGCGGAACTGGAAATCGAATGTTACACCATTTAAAGCTGATTCAACAACGGATGGAGAATGAGGAACATGGTCTGATTCGATCTACCCAAGCAGAAAATGAAGCCCGCGACGCTGGGGATTATTCTCCACCTGACGATTTTGGGCTGTTGGCGCTTCAAAATCGACCTCCGTGGTGGAATATAGAATTGGGTTCCTTTGTACTGAACTTTGGTGGTCGCGTAAGCGTTGCGTCTGTGAAGAACTTTCAGCTTTGCCACAGAACGGACCAAGACTACATTATGCTACAATTTGGTCGAATTCAAGGTCGCCATTCTTTCACCATGGACTTTCAACATCCATTGACCGCGGTTCAAGCATTTGCGATTGCGATCTCATCATTGCAATCAAAGATATCTTTTGGTTAATTAATTTTACTCATGTTTTCACCTCAAACGAGCATTCAAGTTACGTTGTCCAATGCACTGCACCGTCGTGGTTGCAAAGGTGCCAAATCGAAAGAGCGGTGCGACGAATGAAACTGGGTCATGTCTGGTCCTGGACTTGTGCATCTCAATGGACACCATGGATATTGATCAAATGGCGGTTGATGGTTGGTGAATTTGATTGATTGGGATGTCTCCCACGCGTATGGGTATCATCTTCACTCTTGCTATAGATTCTGAAATTCTTCATATCGTGAAGCAATGGTGATGTAACTTCGGCATCTCTATTGGACGAAAGCAACTAGCTTTACTGTAGCTAGTCGTTGCGCACGCCAACCCCTCCCCAGTACAGCTAGTTAGTCACTTCCCCCGTTAGCTGTAATGAGCTCAATGCCAAAAATCCCATTCCCTTTTTTAAAATTTCTTTAGAATCCAAAGCTTTCGTCGCTTTTTGTTAGTACTTCGTAACATTTACTTACAACAAGGATGGATGGTACCTCTCGATTGTGGAGGACCGTTTTCAGACCTTGCCTTTGAGGCTTTATATTAGACGCAGGTTCATTGCAGCAATCAGTGGTACAAATTATGCGTTAAACCAAAATATTTCTTAAGGGGCAGTTGAAGCAATCAGAAAGGAGGAAACAAGAAACTCCGAAACAAGAGGGCCTATAGATAAAAATTCTGGGTTTCACTAAGATCCGCGAGTAAAGAGGGCATAGGAAAGGGCGAGATGATGAGCGCCGAAAGAACATCGAAACGCTGGTTTCTGGCACGGTGAAATAGCAAGGATGCGCCGAAACAAGAAACGTGAAACAACAACGAAACGATGAAATATGAAATAGCAAAACGAGCGTTTCGTCAGGGCAGTAAAACGCGGTATCTCATGTCATGCGGAACATTACCAGTCGCAAGGGGCTATGTTGACATCAAGCTCACGTCGATGCACATGCAAGGGCATATTTCCTCTGGGATCGGATCGACACGATAAGCGTTCGCCTCTTGCGGGGATCATTTGTTTCGTAGCACTCAGCGAATGGAACTGGACTATTGGATTTGGTGCCGTTTTCTAAGAATCGCCCGCGTTATAATCACTATACGCCCCTGAATAATCTTCATTGTCGGCAAGATCGGAAACCGAAACGGTCGCGATGTCCGGCGCGGAAGTTGGATAGATCGTAAGATTGAAAAATGAGTGTGTCGCAATGCGGGTATGAAGCTATTACCGTTGATCACTTGACTCAACACGAACCGTCGTCTAGTTGTGTCTTTACAGAAGGATTCCAAGCCAAGCCAAGTGTTAAAGGCTTTAGCCAGTGTCGACAAGCTCACTGCACTCGAAAGCGAGTTATTAATCACTTGATTGCTCGCTCCTGCATTTGAGAACCGATCTTCTTCTCCAGCGATTAAGTGACTTTGTCCAGGCACCTGTACAGGGCCAGCAATCTGCTTTAGACCGCCTTTTCCTCTGCTTGATGCACATGGGGTGATACTTTTGTGAGACTGTAGTGTTTTATTTAATTACAAGGACAAATCATGGCGTCGCCTTTTTCCTTTCATTGCATGATTTGCTTTGAGGAATTCGATATCGAAACAAGATATCCAGTTGTCTTACCTTGTGGACATACATATGTTTGCAATCAATGTGCAGAACGTCTGGAAAAGTGTATGGAGTGCCGAACTTCACTGGTTCAAATAATTCCTCGTCCTCCCGTGGGGAATGAAACGCAGCAGTATGGCGGTCGAGGTGGAGGTCGATGGAATGGGAGACCTGCAGTGGGGACGAGGTCGCCTGGTGCACCACCTCAGCCTCCTATCAAAAAGCGATTGCCACTCCCCAAAAACGTTGTTCTGATGTCTTTGATTGAAGCTACTGAACTTGCTGCAGAAAGCGTACGCGGCCAGGAGCAGCGTTTATCACTTTCTGAAAGTCCAAGTTTATCTTTTCCCAATGCTATCCTTGACGTTGAAGCGGAGGAAGAAGAAAAGATAAAGACCGGCACAACTTTGGCCATCAGCGATTGTGGAACATATGCGATTGCTGCCAAAGAAGGGCTTGAAATCTATCCGAGCCGTCCAGTATCTGTTGTCACATCAAATCAAGACCAGTCCGAAGAAGAAGAAGTGGATACACTCGTTCGCTTCTTTCATTTGGATAATAAAATGGATGGGTTAGACGCCTCAGAACATGAGCTGCATCCTTCGGAAACTGGATTAAAGACAACTGCACCTATGAGACTTAGTTGGGGAGATAGAGTACAGATCGTTACAACAGAAGCGGGATGGGCCAAGCTAGCGCGGGGATATGGGTTCGTTCGCGCCGACCGGAACCAACTGGTGAAAGGTACGATATGTTTATGCGTTTTTATCCCTTTTCCTGACATGTTCTCATATCATCTCTTTTGCAGTTGGATCCTCTGTTGATCGAGCCTGCAAACTAGAAGCATTGTTGCGCCTGCTGTCAGCAAGGAGGAAGGAGCTACGAAACGAACAAAAGCGTGTAGACAATCAGTTCATATCTCTCATGAATGAATTGCAAGTGTCATTGATGTCGGACGAAGACCTTACAGTTATCACAGCCGACACGTTTCATGAGAAAAAACCAAGCGGTTACACCGAAGAAGTTAAGATTGACAGGATTGACCTCGAGCAGCCTTTGTCTGAAGAGGTTGCAAGAGATGACAAATACGAGGACTCAACTCCTCTCAAGCCTCGGCCGATGGAGCGCCCCATGACCCCTCCGAATGCAATCGAAGCATCAAGGGGTTTCTTCTGTACCAGTGGCGACGTTTTTGATGCTGTAATACCCCTCAGTTCAACGCGGCAACCGTCCAGGTCTGTTCCAGATTCTTCTCAAAATCCTGCAATCGTCGAAGCTTTAGCTAGGGCAAACTCCAATGGGTCAACAAGTACATCTGAAACCACCCCTACAAGGCTTTTTCCATCGGCGAATCCATCCCCCAGTGCTCTTAGAGCAGGTGCACGTGCATGGCGAGAAATGCATGGAAAACCGTACGGTGAAGTTCTCGGCGGCATAGACTTTCGAACAGGAATGAGCGGGCATGGGGCACTGACGAGTGCCTCGACTCACCCTCATGACTATTTGAATCCTCGTATTGACACAGTATTTCGAGGGTTCAGTAACCACAGTGGCCTCACTATGTGGAAAACTGGAAGAAAAAATACATACAGAGGGCCATCACCCAACAATAACTTGGTCATGCCAATGTTTCCGGGGGCCCATCCATATGATGCAAACAGCATCATGGGATCTTCATCTCAAACGCCATGACGGCGGCATTATAAATTTTTCTATAGAAATGCATGTCTATAACTGCGCAAGGGTGTTTTGTGTTCATAGGGGCTTGTTCATAGTTAGGTGGTAATGCTGGCATCACGAGTCGGTTCCAATTTTTTTAAGATGGCAGAGATTCTTCAAGAGTTTCCATCTGGTGCCAAGTGCCGTCGATTGACGCTTTCCATAAGGAAACGTCATTATCACCGCTACTAACAGCCAAGATGTGGCCAGTGACACTCCAGCTAACACGCCATACCGGAGAGTCAAACGCATGGAGCAAGGTGGGCTTCCACTCGGCCTGATGGCCATTTTGCTTCCAAACCAGTACAGTTCCATCTTCTGAACAGGAGGCCACAATATTTACATTTGGCAAAATGGAAGGCGCCCAAGCAACATCTCGTACCCAATCGCTATGGGAAATTTCTTTGGAAATGGGGGCGCTTGTATCTTCTTGCCACTGTCCATTTTCTTGCTGTATCCAAAAGCGAATGCGATTGTCGCAACCTCCTGTGACTAAACGGGGATACTCTACGGCTTCAGCAGTAGGCTCGGAAGGCACAGCCGAGTCTTGGTGATAGGCTCCATGGGGGGCCCAGCTCACCGCATTGACACCCAAAGGATTATCTTGGATGTAGTCGACAGTCCAACTATTATCGGATTGATGTGAGAGCACACTGACACGGCCATCGGAGGACGCAGCTGCAACCATAAGTCCATACTCATGAGGGCAAAAGGCAATTCCATTGACCGAAGACTCGTGGAGGTGACGCGCAGCATGGAGGAGGGTCCAGTCACGGGGACGCGTCTCTCGGTGAATGAGTACAGATCCATCAAAACTGCACGAGCCCAAGATGACACCAAATTTGGGATGGCTCCATGAGACTTGCCATACCGGACCTTCGTGACCTTGGAGCGTAGCAGAATGGTCATACGAAGTTTCGGAAACATTGTAGACCTTGATGGTACGATCTAAAGATGAAGGGAAAACGGTGGTTGTCAGTCGGCCAGCACAAATCAATGATATAGAAAAGACCACGGCGACGACGCCACACAACTGCAAGAATAGATATTTATCATCACAGATTATACAGTCCTCACCTGACGAGCACGTTGCCAACTTGCATCCGTAATAGTCCAACTGAGCATCATGTACCAAATCCTCGTGTTGTGTGTCCACGTAGATTGGACCAGTGGACCCTTGTGCGGAGGAGGGTCTCTCCATGGCGGCAGAAGATGACATTTTTTGTATGCAACTCTTGCTGTAGGATCGTCACAGTGCCAATGCCAGGCTACAAAGACAGGAGGCCGCCATTGTCGAAGCACCTGTAAAAATTGCCTGCAGGGAAATTTAGAGCTAAGTCAGTTCCTCGAGGCTAGTGCGAAACCAGCGGACCCAATTGACTCGCACGCAGGCATTCGAGGTATTCCCATCATGTCGTAGTGACTTTTTTAATCTACAAATATGAATATAGTTCAATGAACCAATGGTTTGAAATACCTATGTTTTGAATTGTCATGCAAAGATTTGTAGAACCCATGATCACATTTTTCAAGAGCGTCCGGTCACTCTTCTCTCTTGGCTTATTAGTCTTTCTCTTGCAATCTACTTCTTGCAATTTCCCTACACTTGAAACTTTGTTGTCATCGATCATTGTTGGAAAACACTCTGTTTCGGTGACAGGGTTCTTTGGAGATTAGGATTCAACAAAGCTGGAAGAAAGTTTATAAGAAAATTAAAGTCCCAACCGAAGCATGGAGGTCGATTCAACCCTTAAATCCATGGGCCGAGAATTGCTTTACCATTCAGAATCACCGGGAGGGGATTTAGAGAGAAAGCATCCATTATCAACAGTTTCACCTGCAACGGTCGTGAGCAAGGGAACTCCCTTGTCTTCTGTGAAATCGCGAGAAAGTGACACACCCAATTCCTTGCCAAGTCCAGGCGACGACCCATCATGGACACAACCTCAAGTAGGTACAAGAACAGCAAGAGGAGGATTATATCATCTACCCAATTGTGGATCCGTCAAGAAATCTAATCTCTTTGCTTTGCTCGTAGGACAAAAAGCTTCGATCCCTCGTTTCGTCGAGGAAAAAATCCGGCAAGAAGACCGATGATAATGATGGGGATGATGACTGCCAGGATGTAGATTGGGAACAGATTGCATCTTCTATGGGTCTTCCAAGTCGAACTGCAGAAGAGTGCAAGGAACGATATCAGTATCTTAGGGGTACTCCAGCTGGAAAAGGTCCATGGACTTCCGAGGAAGACCGAAAAATCACAAACATGGTTCAGGTTCATGGTGAGTACTCATACACGCCTTGTCATGCAGTGACTCCCGTGTCTAACATCTTGCTGAATTCTTGGCATTCAGGTCCAAAAAAGTGGAGCACTATTGCAGCTCAACTTCCTGGCAGGACGGGAAAGCAATGTCGTGAGCGGTGGCACAACCATTTGAACCCTGGGATCATCAAAGATAAAAACTGGTCTCGACGTGAAGATCGGATTATTATCGAATGTCACGTAAGATTTGGAAACAAATGGGCCGAAATTGCGCGGATACTACAGGGGCGAACGGACAATGCCATAAAAAATCATTGGAATTCGTCTATGAAGAAGAAAATTGAAAAGTATTTGCGCGACAAGAATCCCAATGGTCCAATCCGCGATGAGAAGGGTGTCTTTCTGATCGGTGACGATATTGAAGGATGCTTACAGGCAACTCAGCAGTCGACGTTGCCTCCAAAGCAACAAAGACCTTCGACAATGCACAGGGCCGACCAAACGCCTCTACTTTATGCCACACAGCCGCTCGCACCGTATGCAACACCAATGAATCCCTATTCATCTAAGCGCCCCTTCGATGCAATGAATGGGACCATGTACTCGGGCATCAGATATTCTAATAAAAGAGCCTGTTCCGAGTCGCCTTGTCCGAGCAAGGGCGACCTTGACGCTCTGCATCACTTTTTTCAAACTCTAAGAGGTGGATACGTTGGTGGAATCTATCAATCTGCTTTGGAAAGGCGTCGACTTGCCGAGAGGACTGCCAGCGACGGAAGTACAGAGGCTCTCATCAGCCTTAATCTTACTCCTGAAGAAAGAGACCGTCTCCCTCGATTCTTCCGCATCAAACTATTGGAAGCGTACCAACCAAGTCATGATCGAGCCATGTCCTCTAACATTCTCCCATACGGCTATATGCAATGGTCTCGCCCATCTCCAATGGGTGAAAGCATGCATGGACATGCATTTGTGCAGAACAGCCTCAAACCATCACCCCTTTCGCGTTCAAAAGATGTCGACACCCACGGGAAGAGTCCGAGCAAGATGACACCACTCTTGGCTACACCGGCTCCCAAGGGTTCTGCCTATGACAGTCAGCACCTAAGTCCGTTGGCACCAACCCCATTACAAAAAATAAATGATCTTGTTTTCACACCCAACTTCTTCCATGGAGCATCTGAATGGGGGACACCGTCCTGGGGTGGAGAAGACGTAAGAATACTGGAAGAAGTTCTATCGTCGTCGAAACCCTTGGGGGCACACTCAATGGCCGTCACGCCAGGACTGAGCCGAACTGGCGGGCGCCATTTATCAGAATCAGAAGCATCTGCGTACAACCGATTGAGCACTCCAAGAGTGTTTTTCAAGGATCAGCTAACTGAAACATGTAACTTCGAGCGATCCAGTCACACTCCAATCAAAGTAAGTTTGTGTTGCTGACGGTTCCTCGATTCTTGAAAGAACTTCGCTAACGTGCATGACTCCAGGAAACTCCTCTCAGTAATAAGAAATTGACACCTTCCATCAAGGTACCTGGCATTGTTACAGGATCCGGGCCCGCTCGAGGGCGGCAATCGGTTGTACCCATAGAGGAACGAGGTACGTGTGTCTGGCATTCCTGTCTAACAAAGCCATACTTCGGGAGGCATTCTGACACTTTATTTTCCCACATTAAAGATATTCTTCTTTCCACAGCAATTCTTGCCACCCCAAGAAGTCCCAAGTATAGCAAGGGTGACATGGATCAATCACTGCACCATATTGATGCCTGCATCAAGTCACCCCTTGATTTTGGCAGTCCCACCGTGAAATGAATCAGTGACCATAGTGGAAGGATGCAGTCGGCGGAACCGTCATCACTCACAACTCGCAGCATGAGAAAGATGATTGTTTCTAGCATTGCTCATCATAGAACTGAAAAGTCCTCATCTACAGAATTGTCGATTACCGCTCTGGAAGCTGGTATTCACATAGATTACTTTTGATTCCATTCATCTAAACTCATTCAATGTACTTTAAAGTCAATCCATCGCATTACGTAACGGGTCGGAGAAACCGTCAGAATTGGTTCCAGGAGAAACATGATGTTTCTGTCCTCTATCGCCATAGTACTGACCCGATTTACACAGTTCTCGATTACTGCCCTGGAAATTGTTGATCATTTAGATTACGCCTATGTACATAGTTTAACAGTACCGTAAGCTCATTCAGCATATGAATTAGTATCGGCGGTACCAGGTAGGAAGCATTCAAGCGTACCAGGTACTCCGCAAGGCCATGTGTAACCGACACGAAATTGCCGTGCGGCTAACAATAAGAATTGCTGCAAGTTCTAATGTGATTTTGTGTTATGTTTAAGCTGTTAGCAAGCATGCGCCACCAGCCTCTTTAATCTTCTTCTCAGCTAGTTTCGAGAAGAACTTCGCCTTTACAATAACAGGCACATCGATTTTTCCATTTCCCAGCAGCTTAAAGTACCCAAGTTTCACCAGATCAATAACCGGGGCCTTTCCTCCTCCGTTCTTAGCGGCCTCATACGTTCCAGGGCCAGCAACATTGAAAATCTTATCAAGATTGACCGTCGGGCAGAAAGTGCGATTCTTCAACACGTGAAAATGACGCATACCAACCTTACCGAAGTAACCAGGGTGGAATTTGTCCATAAGAATTCGGTGGTGGTGTTGACCTCCGGCATTACCTCGACCTCCTGGATGCTTTCTGTGCTTGCCGATACGACCGTGTCCGCAGGAAACGTGTCCTCTCTTCTTTCGGGTTTTGTGATCTCGCGTAGGCATATTGAATCTAACGTTGGTGAAAATAAGAATAAACAAGTGAGGGTCTATGGATCTGCAATGTGACTTCGAGACGACCAACCAAAAACTAGATGTACCGAACACCGATGGGATCCATTCCACTCCAACCAGTAGCACTGCATCTCTGTTACATCCCTTCATGAATTAGCTTCCCACTACGACTATTGATGGCGGCAGCAATAAATTTCACCATTGCCTTACCTTCTCTATTGACAGCAAAACGAAAGTTGTCTTGATGTAACGTTGCCGGCACCGAGTCCTCGGCAACTGCTCGGGTCCCTGCGCAAAGGTGGAAATAGTAACCGAGAAGAGGTATGGATTGGGTTATGAGATGGGTTGCATTCCAAAAAGTCAATCCAGTCATTTCTGGTTGTCTCAAAGAGGTACAAGAACCTGGTACCAGGTACCAGGTACAGAATCGCTCAGCGGGATCAGTTCGTCGGAGTCAAATCTAACGGCCCTTCGGAGTGTGCCCGCATCGCTCGCACGATCAGGAAGCCCTCTCAAACCCATCCAATTGAAATGACAGCGCATCCACTAAAAAACTTTCGGATGCCGTAGATCTCGTCACCACCGAAACGAATCTGCAAAGGACAAGGTCCAAGGCACGCTCTCCCTCCACTACTTGGTCCCCAACGACTCCAACAACGGCCAACTATTTCTGGAGAGGTCAAGCGATACGGCTCCGATAGTCATTCGTTAATACAAAATGAAGTCAACACTGACATTTTCTCGAAGGATCTTTCTCAGCGGTAGGGTGAGTGAATTTTTGTGAATGAATGGATGAACTGTCTGTCATGGTCAATTATCTTGGTGAGCTTTGACCAATCATACGCAGAACGAGAGCCTCGTGCTACCTTTTGAGTTTGGGCAAAGGGAGTCACTAAGATTCGAGCCAGATCCATTGGCTTTAAGTTGCAATGCCACCAAATTCCCATCAACGCTCACATTGCTGTTTGCAGCTAGCCAGCAGAAAGGCATTTTCATCTGGCCGAACCTTCCAACCTGCAGCGATTGCTGCTTGGCAGGATCAAGGTTCCAATTATGCTAATGGAATCTTGGCCATGGTCGCTGTTGGAGGAATCTTTGTTGGGGCTACCAATGTTGTCGCTTGTGAGGCAGAGCGACCGAAACCTGCTGTTCCAGTTGGTACACAGCTTTCTGTTTCGGAAAATGAATCTGATGACGACTTGGAGCTATCTGAGTCATCTCCCTCCGTCCCCAAGGATCCGATGACTCCCTATGCAAGATTCGCAGCCAAACGAGAATTAGAAGAGGAACAGGAGGCCACGGAAACAGTTCAGGCCACCAGTCCCGCCACTACCAACTCTGGCGATGCTATTCCGAGCAAATATATCAGCGACATGACAGTCGAAGAGCTTCGTATTGAGGAAGCAACAAGAAAAGCCAAGCAACATTCTGGAGGGATCAAGGTTTTTAGCGGAAATGGAAACATGGCACTGTCGTTGGAAATTGCTCGTCACTTGGGGATTAATCTGGGGAAAGCTACCGTGGGACGTTTTGCGGATGGAGAGGCTAATGTTGTCATTCATGAGAATGTGCGAGGAAAAGATTGCTACGTCATCCAGCCAACTTGCCCGCCTGTCAATGACAACATTATGGAATTACTTTTGATGGTATCGACTCTTCGACGTGCTAGCGCACGAAGAATTACAGTTGTCATTCCATACTATGGATACGCGAGACAAGATCGTAAAATGCAGGTAAAGTGCAAAAGTGTTTTGGACTCTTTGCATCAGAATGCCACGAGCTGATTCTTTGGTTCGTTATTGCAGGCACGTGTCCCAATTTCGGCGGCTGATGTGGCTCGATTGATGGAGGCCATGGGCATTGACCGAGTAATTGCTGTCGATCTCCACTGTGGGCAGATTCAGGGTTTCTTTGGTCCTCGAGTCCCCGTCGACAACCTCGATGGTGGTATTGTCGGTTTGGACTACTTTGGAAGCAAAGACTTGCACAACCCCGTGATTGTGAGCCCTGATGCTGGGGGTGTATACCGGGCCAAAAAATTCAAGGAAGGACTGGCACATAAGTATGATATGAAGGATGTTGGCCTAGCCATGATTGTAAAGCAGCGAGCCCGTGCAGGAATTGTCGACCAAATGGATTTGGTCGGAGATGTCACAAATTGTGACTGCATTCTTGTCGATGACATGATTGACACGGCAGGAACTCTTTGCAAAGCTGCGGATGTACTTATTGCCAACGGTGCTCGCCGTGTCTTTGCGTTTGCTAGTCATGGCCTCTTGAGTGGACCAGGAAATGAACGAATCGCGAATTCCAGTTTGGAAGAAGTTGTTATTTTGAACACGATCCCAACGTCACCGCAGCGAGAGGCCAACGAAAAACTGACGGAACTCAGCGTCGCGCCGCTTCTCGCTCAAGCCATCTTCAATATTCACGCCAAGAAGAGCATTTCTGCACTCTTCAAGTAAAACTGGTGCTCCGCTACCAACCTCGCCCGTATTGTGATCCTTGATGGGATTGTTGTACATTGACATTTTCTTGCCGCCCTGCCTGAAGCAACCTCAATCGACGAGCAACACATGTTCTGAATACCTTAATGTTACATTTCAGGGTTATGTCGTGCTTCATAGGATCTTTTTTCCCGTCCACTTACATTAGACTAGTCCAGTTACTACCGGTAGTTAATAAGGGTTACAAGCCATTGTCCGATGACGTCATTGCTCTAATCGGCATGATTTTTTTTTCAACGCTTGATCTTACCTTGCTTTTAAATTAGGATCGTCAAGTGGTTTGGCATCGACAGGTTACGCTTGTCACACAAATAGCAATCAAATGGCAATCAGTAAATTACGAAATGCTGTCCTTGTCCTGAGTGTCTCTCTTGCGAGCGCTTTTCAAACTGGACCTTTGTTTGCCAACGTGGAACGACGTACTTCCAGTCTTCATTCCACTGCATTGAAGAATGTAGAACCAACAACCGATCGGCGCAATGTTCTCACTGCCACCGCCATGGCATTGCTAACATCTCTACTTGGCTCTTCGACTGCTTTGGCGGCTTCGAATCCTCAAACAATTTTAATCACCGGATCCAACTCTGGTATTGGATACGAAGCGTCGAAATTGTTGGCAGAACGCGGTCACACGGTTTTATTGGGTTGTCGTACCCTTCAAAAGGCTGAAAATGCTGTGGAACGGATCCGAGCCGAAGTTTCGTCTGGTACTCTTATTCCCGCCGAATGCAACCTGGCAAGTCTCGAGTCTATCCGAACCTTTGTACAAGACTTGAAGGTCCCACAGCTGGATGTTGTGTGCTTCAATGCCGGACTAGCTCTGAACGCTCAAGGAAAAGATATCCAACGAACAAGCGATGGATTTGAACTTACAGGTAGGTAGGATGCAAGGTCATCTTTGACACTACCCGTTGTTTGTTCCTTTGTCCTAACAAACCCGTACTTGGATTTGACCATACAAGTTGGAACAAATCATTTGGGTCACTTTTATCTGAATCACCTACTGTTACCCAAGGTCAATCGTGACAATGGGCGTATCGTAGTCACAGCGTCGAGTGTACATGATCCAGAAAGTCCAGGGGGAAAGCAAGGAAAAACAGCGACACTGGGAGACCTGAAGGGATTTGAACGTGACGAGAAGGATTTCGAAATGGTGGATGGTGGATCCTATGACGGAGACAAAGCCTACAAGGATAGCAAGGTACGAACAACCGCAGACCAAGGGACTGTGGCAGGATCTATTATCTCTAACACTTTCGGGATTAGTTGTGTAACGTATTGTTTACCCGGGAACTTCAATGGAGGCTCGAAGCCAGCGAATCTACGAAGAACATCGTTGTCAATTGCTTTAGCCCTGGTCTGATTACTTCATCAGGATTCTTTCGATACCAGAGTGCATTTTTCTCCAAGGTAAGAAAGCTGTCATCATGTCATGAGCGCCAGCGGTTATGAATCGCATCGTTGTCTACCTGGAATGACTTGCTGAATACATGCCCATGACGATCTCTTGGGACTTTGCTCCCCATGTAGGCTTTTGGATTTGTCGCAGAGAAAATTGCTCAAGTCGCAGAAACTCCAGAGTGGGGTGGTGGTTGTTTGGCGTACATGACGACGGTGCAATCGCGAGGTGAATTCTGGAATAGCGATCCAGGTTCGTCGAAATACGGGAAAGCTGCATACGGCAAGCAATTCACAATTTCAGAAGTCAGCAAGGAAGCAAACGATGATAACAAAGCCAGGAGGCTATGGACACTGAGTGAAAAACTGGTCGGCATTTCTGCATAATCACATTTCAGTGACCATGTGAAGAATCTTTTCGTGTTTTCAATTCATGTTCGTGCTGACTTGCAAATGCTCGACGAATCTTTTTTTCAAAATCGAGTTCATCCAAAGGCATTTGCTTCGATGTCGTACTCTGTATGACAATAATACTCGTATCATACGAACTCTGCTTGTACTTGGTTGTGCGTAGATGCTGTGCTCCTTCAATATAGCCATGTTCTCTGGCCGAAAGCTTAATGTGCATTCTGCACCAACGAGAGGTAATCATCTGCTCAAAGGAATCCAAAGCAGCTTTCTGCACAACTCGATCCTTCCCCGATCCCGCAGTAGGGACAACGATAACAAACGTGAGCAGTGTACCAAGACGATCCGCTTTGGTTAGCTGATCATGGATGTGATCCACCATTTTTGTCATGAGACCCGGGGAAAAAGGTGGATTCGCCTCACAGCAGCATCCACCTTTGCGAACATATGTCATGTCCCAGAAACTGCCAATGGAACCAAAGTGCCAGTCGAGATCCGGAAACGCTGAACCATACGTAGGTAAAAAGACGTTGAGTGGAGAAGCAAATCCTTCAATCCACGGACCATCCCACGTGTCTCGCAAGACGTCAAAGGCTTTTTCATGAATGGCGCCTTGCATACCCCCGCCCCTGAGATCCTGTAAAAGTTGCCCTCCAGACATGGATGAATATCTCAGCATCAAGGCAACCACCACAATATGAAACGCTCGAATCACATTCCTGGACTCGGGGTCAAGCTTGGTGGTGGTCAGTCCATGCACATGGAAGAATCGATCTTTGAGCTTTTGATAATGCGACTTGTTTAGAGAAAAGCAAAATGGTTTTTTCCACTTTTTTCGAGAATAAATCAAGGTCACGGTTGCGCCATGATCCTCGAGATCCATTCGGTCCCCCTTTTTAAGGGGCGAGGTTCTACGGTGCGTTTCCGATTTGGCGGCTAATTCCTGCCCTGCCACGGTAACTTTGCGACAAAGTTCACCAACAATCTCCTTGACCTTCACTGTATTCAATCCATTCTGTAACAATTCCTCGGATAGTCGATGACAGGCGGCAGATGTTTGCGGAAGCAACGACATGGGAAAGATCGGATCACGTGACTTGGTATCTTCTAATCGCGAATCCAATAACCATCTCTCAAACATGGGCATTCTCAAATCATTTCCTTGCTGTAACAAAAATTTAGATAATTCTTGAACTTGAAAATGTCGGGCAATTTCCTCCTCGATACTTGGCAACAAGCCAGGAGGGTAGTGTCCACCGTGATGTGCCGCCCAATCTACCACCGAGCGGTTCCATGTTTCGATCCGATCCTTGTCGAGTTGTTCTGCCTCCCATGATCGTGAACTACGAGACCGTGTAGAAGAACCCGTGTCAGGACAATGGGCCTGCTGTACTATTTGGGTACTTGTACCGGTCTGGTTGGATTCGTTGTTGGTACCCTGCTGGAATTCAGCCAGACATGCTGCCAAGGATTCGTCTTGTTGCTCAAGGTTTTGGAATCCTGTCAGGTTATGGAGATTCGTTAATGACTGAACATTATCTACCTTTCGTCGCTTTTGCTTTCTAGACATGATTGGTTTTCCAGCGATTGCTATTGGTTATTGGGATTGTTTTGGAACCACTCTGTCGTTAGAGGGTTTTTGTCATGGTCGTAAAGTAGGAGTAAAGAAATGAATGGCCGCGGCAGATGTGCGAACACTGCACTCACTACGAATAACGTCATGTAGACAAGTACCTACGGGTGCCTTGTCAGTGTGGTACATACAAGCACCGGCACAAATACAGCGTCACTTTTCTTCGCTGGTATCGTCATTCAAGTGCTACTTCTCGTTATCACAGTAAACAACTCTCTCTCACACAACTGTCCACACCATGTCTGCGGGATATGCCGCTCGACTATCTCCATATCCCAACAAGGGTACTGTAGGGCTACCCGAAAGTTTCGATTCAAAGCGACAACTCAAACTAAAGCTTGCGAGATTGGCGGAATGGGTCCGAGATTCCCAGCATTTGGTCATCCTAACTGGTGCAGGAATTAGTACCAGTGCTGGAATTCCAGACTTTCGGGGACCACAAGGAATATGGACACTGGAAAAGAAAAAGAAGACCAAGAAACACAAACCAAACACTACGAGGAAGCGAAAACGAGATGATACAAGCGAAGGAACAGGCCATGCAGGAGAAGAGACAATGTCCTTTGATTGTGCACAACCAACCTTGACCCATCGTGCCATTAGTAAATTGGCCCAAACGGGAAAGGTGAAATACTGCATCACACAAAATGTAGATGGACTCCATCGTCGAGCTGGTCTTGGTCGGGATCATCATGCAGCCCTTCATGGATGTGCCTTTACCGAAAAGTGTCACGGCTGCAAGACAGAATACTTTCGCGACAAGGATGTAGGTGGTATGAGCTTTCAACCAACGGGAAAGTTTTGTGAATTGTGTGATGGAAAGCTACATGACACCTTGTTGGATTGGGAAGATGCCTTGCCGGGACAAGATTTTGAACGCGCCGAGTATGAATGTGATCGATCCGATTTAGTGATTTGTCTAGGAACATCGTTGCGAATTGAACCTGTTGGAAGTTTACCTCTCCGAGCCAAACGCTTCGTGATTGTCAATTTACAAGAGACGCCCAAAGACCCTGATGCGGCCATGATTATCAAGGCATCGGTAGATGACGTTATGGATTCTCTCATGGAAGGACTGGGGTATCGAGACTGGAAAGATGAGACCCCTCCACCGATCCAACGCGTGTGGACTCCTTCTTCGTCAAGAAAACCATGATAATCTCATTACACGTCTAAACTGTCACTAGGATTCTTTATTATTGTCCGAATCTCTATCTTGTTCGATTACCAGGCTCATGTATCCCAGTACGAGCCATACCTCTGCCAGCATGGAAAGAAATCGTCCAGTGTAGGCAAGGTACTTGCAAAACCCACAAAAGGGAAGCCATGCCAGCCATTCCTGGTTCTCACTAGAGTAGGCGAAAATAGGTGCAGTGAATAATCCATAGATACACCATGAACCCAATGGTGTCCGAAAATTATTGGCAAAGATTGCCTTTAGGAGCCATGGATCGTGCTCTCGCGATTTCTTCCAATGGCTTCCAGATTGTGACGCATGCAACTGGGTCGATACCATGGTTATCCATTCCAACGAAACGATGATACAAGCAACGATCCGATTGGATGGATTGGTTGCTGCAGCTGCCATCCAACATGTCGTCCGAAGGACATTATCTGCCATAATATCTAATAGAACACCCAAGGTTGAAGTCTGATGGAGGGCTCGGGCCAAAATGCCATCGAAAATGTCTAACGACCCCGACACCCCCCAAAGGGTCAAGGCCAGCTGTGGCCGATCGGAAGATACATGCAGTCCCCAAAACGCCAACAGTATCCTTGCGTAGCAAAGCAGGTTTGGAACAAACAGTGGAACAACTCGTGCCATCGTCCTATTGGTCGACGAGACTGTAGTGTAGTGATGAAGGGTTGATTTTTTGAGAGGAAGCAATAGAAAAAAATGAAAAATGGTCATAAATGAACCCATGGAACCTACTTGCATACCAGTAGTACCAGGTACATAATTTACCAGGTACCCATTCTGTAACCCTCGGTGTAGGTATTAGTTGGTGCTGGTATGAGAGGCAAAAAACCTTACTAGAAGGAAAATGTGCAATGTGAAAGAACACGTGTAGAGCCAATGGACATGGACACGTTAGGTGGGAAAGTGTTGGGGTGGAATTAGTTGCACAGTAGGCAAGATGCCAAGATGAGATAAAGAGGCGCCCATGTCGCCAGGCCAAGAATCCCATGGATTACGCATGCAAGGGAAGCAGATACCACTACAAGTACGGTAGATCAACTTCTAAGTTTACATATCTTTGCTCTGCCTTGACAATCTGATGAGCACAGTTTCTTAAAACAACTATTGTTGGTTGCTGTTCTCGAACCATGATTGTTGCCCATATGTCGATTCCTCTACAGCTAGCTTCAAACTGTGAATACTCGATTGTGGTACTCGAGGCTCATGAATGTTACACCCCACATTCTGGCGAAGACTCTTGGCTTGTCCCGCCACCGCGTCAACGATTGTGATTGGTGTTTTCCTTGAGCCGCAAAAGCATCGTGACCACTTTTGGAATTTCTGCATTGTGTCATGGATGGTTATTTCAAAATGACAGAACTGGATGGGAATGGATCTCGTTTGCTCAAGACCAACACTCGTTTCGAATGCGATAGATAGCCTCGCACATAGCCCCGAAAAATTAAATTGGCCAAAATGCACTCAATTTCATCCAAATCAATGGGCATGCCGAGCCAGTGAAAGGCTCTGGCCACATAAGAAAGTGATATTTGATGTTTGTCCAGAATCAAATGGATTCGTTTGAATAAATTCCGATAACATACTGTTTTGCACTTTTCCAATAGCAAATAGGTTCCCTGTCGAATGAAACGATCTTGATATTTGACCAGACCATCTTGGAAAGTTCGCAAATCCCCCTTGAGTAACCCAGCTACTAAAGGCTTGAATTCATCCAAACCATACTTGTCGAGTAACTGGGGAGTCGGAAATCGTCCCCGATAGAGTTTTACCGGCACGAGATATCGCAAGATTCGCTTCTTGTTGCCCATAGCGTTGCGATGGCAATGTCGAAAGGCATAGTCTAAATTCTGTTCGGCAATCCCATGCTGATCTTCATACATGTTGAGTCGGCCAATATAGAATCGATACGTTACCATTTGACTCATGGGTCCCGATTCATGTAACTTTCGACTCTCTACTGGTCGGATCAAATTTTTACATAGGCGCAAAATGTTGAGGCGAAAGTACATGGCAAAGAGTTCATTGACAATGGACAAGACACCAGCCTTTTTGGATCCCATTGAATCAAAGGGCGCTCCCGGCTACAAGAAGAAATGCACCAAAGGATCGTGTTAGAAGATGGGATTTTTTGGGTGTTTTTCCACAGCAGCAAGGGGATACTTTTGGGGTTGGCGTTGGCGTGATTGGAATCTTGGCAACCACCACCTACCTGATATTCGGTTCGATCATTGAATGTTTTACTATAGCTATCTTGTAGAATTTGGACGGCAGCTTGCAACATGGCATCCTTGTGACTCCCGTTGGCACCTGCCCGATCGGCAGCCAGTGCGACCTTGTGGGTATTTTGACATGCGACGATTAATGCTGGAATCAACCAATTGCCCTCGGAGGAACTCAAGACGCGATTCATGTTGGAATGCACAGACGCTTGAGCTTGATAACAGGCAGCGGCATGTCCCGTTTCTGCGGCCAAATGAGCATCCCAGAGAGCAGTCAATAGACCCCCATAATCGACACTATCCACAATCATGGTGATCTTGTCCGTGGTGGGTTCGGGTGGCGGGCCTTGGGGATGAGGTCGCAGCGGTGGCAAGGCCACTGCTTGTGCGACACCCCTGGGATCTTGGGAGGTCAAGGACGAATATAGTTTTTCTTGAATGGCTCGTTTGTTTACCATGTTGAAAAAGAATGCTGAACTTTGCCTTGCTTGTTGAGGAGACAAAGGTTCAAAGTGGTAGTAGTAGTAACAAGGATATTATGAATTATGAGATTGGTGGCGTTGTCATGGAGACAAGCCTGACGACTCACGAACGAGTGGAATCACGAGTTGTCATCAGAGATGATTCTCCCCCCACAAAGCAATGCCGATGGTCTGCCAAAGACCATGGTGCAACAAGGCAACAAAATCTACACCTTCCAACCGCACATGGGGCCATAGGTATAATACGACCAGAAAACGACCCACCCCCAAATGGCACTTTCCGCCTCGAAGCGATGCTTTCTCTGCGATCTCGTTACTACGGGAAACGTGGTGGTTGCCAATTCTTTGGAAACCGTTCGTGTGTTGGCAGTGGCGGTGCATTTGGAACCTACGGTGGATCCCGTGGAATATCCTGGTGATATGGTGGCAGCCAACGATTATCGTAATGTCATGTTGCTGACCTTGGATGATGGTACAGCCACGATTGACATATTGACACCCGATTACATGATTCAAAAACTCAACCTGCAATTGGGTCAAACACTGGAATGTATCGCTTGGTTGCGACAGAAGGGAACAATCAAACGATGGTATGCTCAGTCCATGGCCATTATGATTGATCCCCATGCTGAAATTTTACGATGGTTTGAGCTTAGCTTTCGACCTCAACCCAATGAAACTATGGAATGCGGCTATCCGACCATTCAACGAAATGCCGCGGAAGCCTTGCGTCTCATTACTGTTCAAGCCATGCATGATAGCGAAGGTGTTAGTTTGAACGATTTGGCATTGGTGATGCAACTATCACCCGAATCCATGCAAGAAATGTTAGTCACGTTGCAACTGGACGGTCAAATCTACCAAAATCAATTGGGAAATTATGTTCCATTATAACAACAAGCGACCCGAATCTACAACTGATGTGACAGGAACCACAAAGTCGGCTTCCTCGCTTGTTCTCAGCCACCCTGCCAGAGTTGGACTCTTGAGGATCTCATTCTTCCAATGCTTCCACTCGGTACTTGCTACTTGATTCTTGAATGTCTGGTACGATGCCGTCGGATCGGTTGGGAGGTCCTTGTACGCCTGTTGCGCCAAACGCAAAATCTCTCGTCGAGACAGGCGCGATGCAAGTTTTGTATAGTCCGAGTCAGCTTTGGGTTTCTTTCCTTGGCAAATTCCTCGGGCGCCCACAACGAGTTCTGTTTTCGTGGCATCTAATTGGTGCCAATTCAGGGAGATACCACAAGGGGATAACGATCCCACTGCATCGTCCTCTCCTCGTTTTCTCTTTTTGCTGATTGAATGGTAACAAGACGTTCCATTGGATTCTTCTTGATGCTTGACACTGGAAGAAGACGCTTTCAATAGTTCGGCCTCCATGGTAGCCTTGTCCGCTGGAAATTCGATTGGAACTACGTGTATTGATGGTACAGTGACTTGCCAAGGCGGTGGTGATTCCGCGTTCCGTAGGACATCCCAAACGGCATGAATGCGATCCGGTATGGCCCGCTGTAGTGCCTGTTGTTGTGTCGATGGCAACAACGTCGGACTTGCTTCAACTCTTGGATCTTGACTCACAACAACACTGGAAAGAGAGAGGGGACGATCAATCTTGCCCGATAAGAGTCCCCCTTGTAGACCCAGTAAACTCCATTGTACAATTTTGTCGGAACACGACATGCTGGAACTTCGTAAATGTGCTGGCAAGTTGGATCTACCCGATTTCGTTCGGAGTTTTCCCAAGACTTGGATTTCCTCTCGCGCTACATTGGTTCCTTGCAACAGTCGATCTTCTCCACCACAATCCGAAAGATCGAGTCCATTTTCGGGCGATATAATGACTTTTGCCCCTGTATGCAGCATTACTTCATTTTCAGTTACTGGATAGATTGTAGCATCGCCACAAGGCGAACAGCTTATGTAGAGATGCAATTTCACCTGAGACGACAAACGAAATTTTCCAGTGTCCTTTTCCGACCGTTCCAGCATACATCGTTTCCCCTTTGGCACCGGCAGAGTGGTGGAAGTGGTAGACGACGACGACGACGACGATGATGATGACAGAATTTCCATCCATAAGGTTCGCATCAAACCTCTTCGGGCCAATACTTCGGCATGACAATCATGCAAGACACAACCATCTTTTCGATGGGTGGTACACTTGGTTCCCGTGGCACAACTCACCACCCAACAATCCAGTGGATTGAGGCGTTCAGCGAGAATGGCAGCGAAAACTGTCCACTCCCCTTTTGGTTTGGGCTTTCCTTTGGTCAATTGTTGTTTATAATGATCCAGGCAACATTGAGCAATCGTTTCAGGCTGCATTTCCAACATATCCATCCATTCGCATCTCCTCCACACGACAAGGGCAGATTTTCCGTGAATGGTACCTGTGTACCTGGTACCTTTGGTACATGTACCAGGTATGATACCAGGCATACAGGACCGAAAGGTAGCAGTATCTATGGTGCATTTACGCGTCCTTTTCACCAGTCCAGAAGGGTCCGCTTTCTCTGTCGCATCCGTTGCCACGGACTGTCGGTCAATCTGACATATACCAGGTACGTTGCACCGGTACTAACGTACCTTGTACCAGGTACCAGGTACCAGTACAAGTACAAGTACAAGTACAAGTACGGGTAGTTGGAGATCGATTGGCGAATGCGATTATTTAAGGATACATGACTGACTCCTTAAGTACTTTTGTAGAATAGTATCCTTGCGCGAAAGTAGGCAGGTTTGACTTGTTGGACCACAAACCATCATTTCTTTCCCTTTCTCGTCACCTGGTACAGTTTCTCATGTGGAAGGACCAGTAGAGTTGCCGGTCACTCTGCGAGTTTTCAGTTTTCTGACTTTACCAGGTACACGGCAATCTGCTGAACGCGCCACCTGACAGCGTCGACCTCATCGTGTTGTCACTCTTTTGCTGTTCTGTCTCTTTGGTTGATTGCTAGGTACGTAAGCGTCGTCCCATCAGTTTTGCATTCAATGCAACTTTAGCAGATTGCCTGTCCAACGAAAATGGCACAGGTTCCGATGCGAAAATGGGCACCCAATGGACTGCGCGGAATTCAGCGTACAGATACTACTACTGCCAACGTGACTTGGGGAAACTTGTTCTCCCTTTTCTAACAGGAAAAATGTCCAAAGTCCTAGGGAAGCGCGTTGGCTGGCTGTTCTTGAGTATCATTTGGCTGACTCTTCTCATTCTTCTTGTCTTTTAGATTTGGTCTTGTAATGACAATGGATTCTTTGCCACCCAACGATCCCAACAACAACAGAAATCCCAGCGCAACACACGGCAAGCCGGTCCCCTATGAAGGTCGAAACAGGCGAAGTGCTCGCGGTGTTCAAGGTGAAGCCCCCATGGATGTGATGGGAGACATGAGAGATGCTCCGGCTGTGGTGGTCATGTTCCTCATTGGCGTTGCGGCATGGTTGTTGCGTGAACGGTGCGTGTGTTAACTGTAGGCTACACCACCACACCAGTGTCTCAAGCCAGTGACTGAATTCCACAAACAAAAGGAATGATTGCCATTCTGTTTTGGATTGGTCGCCTTTTCCCCCCTGCTCGAACGATTCGCACATGACGGAATCATGTTTAGTGCGGTCGACCTGGACCCTGGTAGTTACAGCATGATTCTGTATTTTAGTTTTCTATTCTTCATCCCATTTGTGTTCGTTGTCTTGTGCATTACATAGTCTACAGATCTAGGAAATGACCAATGACGTCTATAAGGAACTAGAAGAAACGAGACAATAAACTGTTGACGTAGACGACACAGCTCCCAGAACATCTATCAACAAGGACATAGATATACAATGGCTCCAAAACTCATAATGTTCAACTTCCTTCCTCCTTGGAATCAGCTTTTTGAACTTCGATGCTTTGCTCTTGGTACGAAAGAGGAGACGTACCTCGAGAACGCGTCATGTAGTAGTGATTGGAAAAATCCATGCCAGTACCCATCCTGACTACTTCGTATCCCAACTGTTCGGTCGCCGCGTCTGGAATGTGAGCACAGCTGACACTGCCATGAGCGGAAAGAACCTCCGGCGCAACCTTATGAGAAGACAAAAGCCGGGTAGTAGCGGAGGGTGTTGATCGAAGCACATGTGGTCGTGACACGTTGGGATCCATCCTATGATCTACAATGTGGCGAGGTGGTGACACGGCATCATAACAAGGTGAAGCCCCGCCTCCGCGGGGTGGCGGAGTTGTTGGGGTTATCGATCCCTTGTGGGGGCTTCGTGGAGGTAGAGACCGGACTTTTCGTCCCAACTGAAAGCCCTTGGTCGGCCACGATACGAGGGGTCGTGCCTTGGACCCAAAAGGAGCCTGAGCTTCCTCGAACGTAACGTCGGAATACCCCACTAATTCTTCTGGAGACGACCCCCTGTCCTCTCTCATGCGATCCCCTTGACGAGGGGAAGATCTCTCGTCCATTTCACGGAGCGACGTGAGGTCCGAAGTTGTCTTGCGATCGAGATACGAAACAAACTTGGGAGGCTCGTCTCGCGTACTGCCGGAGCTACTAGTTGTCATCGAAGAACTTGATACGGTATTGGGTGAATTCACTGTATTGCTCCTTCGCAGCGAGGAGGCAGTACGGATTCGTGTGCTTATTCCGCGTTTGTCTATTGGTGATTCAGCCATGGTGAAGAATCTGTCGGTGGGATTGTTAGCCCCATCACGCAACGACGACGGATTCTCGGATACCTCGATATAGCCTGGATATCCAGGCGCCGTCAACGATGCAGGAAAGTCCTTGCCAGATTGATCGATGTATGATCGAAATACTTGACCAGCTCTGTTCACTTGAATGACTTCCAAGTCCGTTTCGGAAATGACTGACAGGTGGGAGATTTGACCCGTGCTGTATGATGTTGCCGTTCCTTGAGTTGTATGGCCAGAAGTGACCGTGGTACCCGAACTACGAAACGTATCTGGCGAATCATGCGATTGTGGTGTCAAGGAAAAGCCATCATGAGCAAGATGGCTCGGGTCGGGACTTGCAGATGAATATGGCATTCGATCGTTGTCAGCCTCCCCGGAGCCCTTTGCATTGGTGACCTGGATTCGTACTCTTCCCGTCGGACAAACGTGATTTCCTACAGGAATTTCTGTTGACCGGTAATCGAGAGTCGATCCTGTGTATGAATTATGAGAAAGTCCGCTAACATGCAAGCTCATCCCTAGGTCCTGCATGTTTGGAGTACCCCTTTCCGTGTCGCTAGATTGAAGCGCATTGAGATTCATGGATCTCGTCAATGACTGAGCTTCCTTTTCACCAGATGGATCAGCAAGCTTGGTTATAGATTCCTCGGAAACTGACGTAGGCTGTGCCGGATTCTCTCTCCCGTCGCGGACCCTTATTCTCCTTCCGAGATTACGAACGTCTGACAAAAATTGAGCAGCTCTGGACGTTGTCTTGTTTCCCCCATCAAGAGATTCATCTGGTATTGCAGGAAGAATGTTCATAACTTCAATTGCAGTCTGCTCTGTTGTCTCTAAGTCGTTGTTATTAGTGATTGGATTGAAAATACTATCACGATGGGATTCCTTCAATGGTGGAGGCTTGAGGCGATATGGAGGCAAACTGAATGCACTGCGATCACATTGTCCGTGTATCTCAGGGAGACTTGGACGCAGTATTGTCCCGAATGCACTATTGACAGATGTGGTTAATGGAGTCGATCGCGATCGGCTGAGAATCTCTAAACCAATTGGTGGCTGTTCATCTTCGTCATCATCAAGTATGGAAGGAGTATGAACCAGTGGAGTTGATTGAATGTGTCGCAAAGGAAATGGCTCCGATAAGTTTGCTTGTCCGTCCATGTTGATCCCAGATTTCAATGCCCTTGGACGCCCCAATTGAGCAAGTGCTTGTCCTGCGCCACAGATGTTGTTCAAAAGTGGCTGAAATTGATCAGCGGCCTGGTCCCCGATATAAGTCTCCCAAGTCCGTACTAACTCAGCGAATGGTTTCCCGTCATAAATTGTGCTGAGCGACAGCGGCTCAAAAAGGGTCACAGGTTGAAATTGGCTTGACTTGTTATGATCAGCTTGAAAGTCATCGGAATTCTCGTCACCAGCGACACCTTTATTGTCATCCTCAAGATCTTCGTCATTATCTAACTTGACTGCGTCGTTCTCAATGGTATCGGACCAATGGTTGTCGTCAATGTGTGCACTTGGATTGGAAACATTCGCAATACGGAGTTCTGGACTGGGCGAAGGTGGCATTCTAGAGCATCATCAAGTATGAAAATGGCAATTTGAGAGACAACATAGCACGAAGGACAAGCAAGTAAGGAGGAACAACGAGATCATCTCCTCACCTAGAAGGTATCGGTCAAATGGTTGGTAGATTCAGAATGCTATCATCCCTTGATTACTACTCTTCGGTTTACTTCCAGAACCACAAGGGTACCGACGAAATGACAAAAGCCGAAAGTACTGTTACAAGTGATAGAAGCAGGTCCGTCCAGAGGTGCGACGAATTTCTTTGGCGGCAACAGCTGAGCCCAGGTATCGGCATGCGGAAATATTTATGAGACACCCAGTCCAACTCCGTCTAATTCACTTAAAGACACAAATTGTGGTATAAGCCCAAAATTTTGGATCATATCGATTTACAACAGTCATGGTAATGAATAAACTAGAATCATGGACGAGGCTGAAATTTTCATTGTGGTCGAGTCCATTGTGTCTTTCACCGTTTTTCGATTTGAAATTTGAGGAATTCCTGATTCCATGACGACTTCGGATGCGGTATCTTTCAAGTTGAACCGTGTCATGTGTCATGCCAAAGCTGAACAGATGGGCACGAAACTTTTATGTAGTACTCTGTATATTTTCCCATTCGAAGAAGTAAGTGCCTTGTAGGATCTTTGAGCATGGTGGCATGTGGAGTTGTTTCATGAAAGTGGAGCAAATATGATGTTACTTTGATTTCTAGATTTCTATTCGCTTTGTCCTTAAGATTTTGTTTTCCGAATACCATCTCACATTTTGTAACGGATTCGCTTGTATTAGCTGTGATACCATGAAGACTAGTCTTGTTCTTGCCTCAATTGCCGCTAGTGCTTCGGCGTTTGCCCCCGCAAAGCAGGGTGTCTCCTCCAGTAGTCTTTCTGCCACCAAGGCAGACTTGGAGAAGATTGCGGAGAAGGCCAACCCTATCGTCAAGTTCTACGATCCACTAAACTTGGCCGATGCCGACTTTTACGGCTTGGGAAACGAGGCCACTATTGGATTCTTGCGTCATTCTGAAATCAAGGTACGGACAGCTCGCTGTGTGACTAGGTGATGATGAAGTAAAATGCTGTAGTAACTGACACTGATGACTTTTTCTAATCCAATGGCAGCACGGACGCATTGCCATGTTTGCATTTGTTGGATACATTGTTCAATCCAACTTTGTCTTCCCTTGGCCACAAACTCTTGCCGGAGCACCCCACCCATCTGTCGATCTCGCTCCCGAGGCTCAATGGGACGCTATTCCCGTTGGTGCCAAGTGGCAAATTTTTGCAGTGATTTCGGCCCTAGAATTGTGGGACGAATGTGGTGGAGGCTACCTTCCTCACTACACCAAAGGCCGAAAGCCTGGACAATACCCCTCGTTCGGAAAGTTCCGTGACGCCGTTCACCCTGTCCTTGACTTGTATGATCCATTTGGCTTTAACAAGAACATGTCCGAAGAAACCAAGGAACGCCGTTTGATTGCCGAAATTAACAATGGTCGCTTGGCTCAACTAGGTATTTTCGGTTTCCTTTCTGCGGATGCGGTTCCAGGATCAGTTCCTCTTCTCAATGATATTGCCAAGGGATACAGTGGGAACCCCATGATTCCTTTCGAGGGACAATTCTCATATTTCGATTACATTGGTGGACCAGGTAATTAGACGCACGTTTTGGAAAAAGTTCCAATCCTGCAGGTAGTACCTGGTAGAGCTCACATTTTTAGTGTGGTTGTGCAAAACAATGTATGTTCAATAGGTATGATTGGTACATATTAGATAACCCACGACTTCCTATAGTCGTCTTACAGTCGTCAGGTTCTCCTGCCGTCATCTCGAAGTCCACTCCCGATTCCCGGAGAAATGTGACCGCAGCCATGAAGACCAGCCATTTCCAAGATCATTGGTACCACCACGACTCTGTCTCGTCATTTCACTTTGTCAACGAAAACAGTAATAAAGCTAAGGCTACCATGTCACACTACGGAGGAGCATACAACGGAGGCGGGCACGGTCGGTGAGTGTTTGAATTCCTGGCTGATTATTCTCGTTGTCGCGTGCCAGAATTGACTCATCCAATTTTGTCCCGTTTGGCAGCACCGATGGCGGTGGATACGGCGGAGGTGGCTATGGCGGTGGTGGTGCCGGTGGCATGTACGTTGATTGTTAGTCTTTTTCTTGCCCTATAGTCGGTACTGTATATGGGAATTCTCAATGTTTCTTGGTCCGTGTCTCATTTGGATGTTGTAGGTATGGGGGTGCAACTGGACACGGTGGATCCGCTGGGAACTTTGGTGGTGGAGGATACGGCGGTGGATCCAACTTGGGAGCGGGTCTTGCGCATATTGACTTCTCGACACAGGAACTTGTTCCCTTCGAGAAGAATTTCTACATTGAACACCCAGATGTGACCAAGCGAAGTGAAGAGGAAGCAGAGGGATGGCGGGCTTCCAAACAAATTAGTGTCAAGGGAACAGATATACCAAAGCCAGTAATGACATTTGAGGAAGCCTCCATGCCCCAGTATGTGCTCACGGAGGTGCTCAAATGTGGCTTTGACAAGCCTACGCCAATTCAATCCCAAGGTTGGCCTATGGCTCTCAAGGGGAAAAACTGCGTTGGAATTTCAGCGACGGGTTCAGGCAAAACATTGGCTTTTCTCTTGCCTGCGATGATTCATATCAATGCCCAGGTAAGTACATGATTCATTTCATTTGCAAGATTGACACATGTCGTTTGGGAAATTGCTTTACCGTGGTTGCCAGTGAGAGATTTCGTTCGTTTTCCGGGCTGTCCTCCACGGCTTCAGCATGGAACTATGGTCCAATCGTAGTTGGGCACTTCCTTGTTGCTGGTGCTGGAGTAACTTTTGGTTTCATCGGGATGTTGCAACGAGTCGATCGATATTCCTAATCGACAACATCATGTCATCAGAAACAGTTTCTCCGCCCTCAAGCTGCAGAACCCTCATGTCAAGCATCTTCCGTGCTTTCGGGGGCTTTCACTCTAGTCTTTTCACCCAACAGACACAACTGTTCACTCCTACTTGGTGGCATCTGGCTGAAGACGTATATGACGTTCGGCTTTTGTGTCTGAGCGCCGTTGCTTGCAATATTTTGTGTAAGTCGCGGTGTGGTGCTGGAAGTAGGGGAAAGTCTCGCTGCATGAAAGGGTCTAATGCCGACAGCCCAGCAAAGACAAGGATCTTCGCGGGAACTCCAAGCTATAGTTGTACTTGAATAGATTTGAGGAGTGATATTCTTCATTCTCTCATGTTCGTTCTTCTCTCTCTTCCGACAGCCATACCTTAAACCGGGCGAAGGTCCGATTGTCCTTGTACTTGCACCCACACGTGAGCTTGCTGTTCAAATCAAAGAAGAGTGCGACAAATTTGGTGCCTCGTCCGAAATAAAGAACACAGTAGTGTATGGTGGAGTACCCAAGCAAAAGCAAGTTCGCGATCTCCGTAGTGGCGTGGAAATCGTCATTGCTACACCAGTGAGTTTTCCCTATCGGTCCTTATTACTAAACTTCGTTTATGACTAACGTTTTCCAATCTTGATTCAGGGGCGCCTCATCGATCACTTGGAACAAGGAAACACGAACCTGAAGCGAGTCACATATCTTGTTTTGGACGAGGCTGACCGTATGCTTGACATGGGTTTCGAACCACAACTTCGCAAAATTGTTTCCCAGATTCGCCCAGATCGACAGGTTCTGATGTGGTCTGCGACTTGGCCGCGTTCAGTTGAAAATCTTGCCCACGATTATCTCGACGACTTTTACCAGGTGACCGTCGGATCGCTAGATCTAGCTGGAAACAAGAACATCACTCAAACCATCGAAGTAACCACTGATCGAGACAAGTACAGATCACTTTTGCGTCATCTGAGAGAAAACCTCACGCCGAAAGATCGAGTCCTCGTGTTCGTCGAAACCAAAAAGGGTTGCGACATGCTGACACGTTCACTCCGCATGGACGGCTTTCAAGCTCGCGCGATGCATGGTGACAAAAGTCAAGAAGAAAGAGATTGGGTTTTGCGTGAATTCAAGAGCTGCCAAAGCACACTCCTTGTTGCAACTGACGTTGCTGCACGAGGGTTGGACGTGGATGACATTCGCATGGTTGTCAATTTCGACATGCCAAACGACATGGAAAACTACATCCACCGAATCGGACGTACTGGACGTGCTGGCAAGAAGGGAGATGCTGTCTCATTCTTTGTAGCTGAGAAGAATGGTCGGCTTGCAAAGGACTTGCTAGAAATTTTGAACAGGACCCAACAACAAGTTCCACCCGAGCTACAAGCATTGGCATCGTTCAATCCTGGACGTGCTGGAGGCGGCGGTGGTGGCCGCGGACGAGGTAGGGGACGATACTGATCACAACCGATATAAATACCGCGGTAGTCAGTAACCACCAGATCACTTGGTTTGGGTAGCACTAATCTGTCATAGATGGCAAAACTACCCCTGCAAACTTTGACAGTATTTCTGGTTCAAAATACTGCTGTTCGTTATGTTTACGTCTCATCCTTCCCTTTCTCGAGAATACTGGGACTGATTTCACGCAGTCTCATAAACTGTCGCTATCTCGACGAGAAACCTCCACCTTTGGCAAGGCGTTGCATGTTTGCAGCAGCTTTCTTGGAATCTGGGATTCTCATGCGTTTGTTACCAGCAAGTTGTACTGCAGTCGTGGAGATGGGTTGCTTTTGTTTTCCACCTTTTTGGCCCTTGGCAAAGGCCACGGCTGCACCGAACCCAGAACCAGATGGTCTGGCGAACGGAGAGACTGGCGTTTGCACGGGTTGTGTTGGCGGTCTCCGTCGCATAGAGGTGACACTGGCCTCCATTTTGATTTGTTGAATTTTCGCCTTGGCTCCAGAGGCAGCACCCGATGAATACTGCTGACGATCAAGAATGGCGTTTTGTCTCGAGCTAGCATGTCGCACTTTCACAATCTTGGGACGCACAGAGTCTAGCACTTGACGACGTTCACGCATCCTGGCTCCCTGATTTGATCTCCGCTCCTCGTCGTATTTGTCAAGCGTAACATACAAGTCCCTCCAAAAAATACACTTTCGTGCCTTGACAAGATCCTGAAGGCAGGTTGTGTCTGTGGTAGGGTTAGGGTCTGCGTCGTCGGAGTCTTTCATGTGGACTCCACTGCAAGCAGCCATTGCCATCCATGAGTTCAACACAGCTTCAAGCTTGGTGCGGGGAGTTTCCCGCATATTGGAACTAGAGATAGGGTCATCAAAAACCTTCAAGCTCTCATTGGTACAGCATGCTTTAATGAACTTCTTCACGGCTTTTCCAATTCCACTTGATTTCAGAAGTGTTACATCCATAGGCATATCACAGATTTCTTTGATCGTTCGATTAACCGTCGTTCGTGATTCATCGTCTAAGGAAGTCATCTTTGCGATGCTCAACAAAGTCTGCCCACAAGATTCGGCAAGAGCTTCCAGAACTGGCCAGGGATATAGCAAACCTCGTGGCCGCGATAGTCCACCCACCCTGAATTTCCATTCTACAATATCTTTCCAGACTAATTTATCAGTAAGATCCGAGAGCGAAAGGTGTGGATTCGTTCGTTCCACTTCTAGTATGAATTTCTCTGCAATGGCAGGATTCATCCTGCCTCTTCCATCCAGACCCCCCTTTCCGCGTTGCGGCCGAGTGCGGTCATATCGGACTCGAACTATATTTTCCCACTCTTCTTCATCCAAAATGGCAAATGCCTCAGATGGGAAACGTTCTAGATTGGATACTAAAACACCTCGGCACAAATCCACCAAACTTTTTTTCCAATCAGACTTTCCCTGCTGACAGTTAGTACCGGTAACGTCGCATGCCTCACCACCTTCCACGGCCGGTAGTTTTTGATCCAACAATTGCATGAACGCGGACATTCCACAGGACTTGTTTGTTGTAGTGGCTAGAAAAAAATAGTACTAACGTTAGTACAACAATTCGAATACACCCAGAGGCTGCTCTTGCACTTATTTGGCCAGTGGTTCTCGGACATAGAAAACGTCCTGTCACGATAGGCAAACCCCAAGATTTTCATCGGGGCCGTTCCGTTAGATCACTCTTTACCGTTCGTCATCATCACGCCGGGAAAACGTGGAAACCCCTGGACCGGTAGGGTTTTTATGTTTATCACAGAAAGATTTGATTTTTCCGACTACAGGGTACATGCACCTCGTATCCAAAAATGATACACTCTACTGATATATTAACAGGAAGGTGCGAGTAATTTCAGAGTTCATTACTTGATCTATACGGAGCTTCTAGATGCTGTGGTAGTGGTTCCATGTTTTGTTTACAGTTAGTGCAGCCAGCCCTCCTCAAGGATAGTACAAGCAATCAAGTTCGTTGGCATTTGGCTGGTTCACCGAATCCTTCGAGTGCAACAGACTCAGGTAAAACAAGTACGACCGAGCTATTCATAGTGGCCAAGTTTTTGCATTCTCATCAAAAAATCAATGGCTCGTGATCGTCTCGCTATCTCGATAGGTGTGCTGTCGGCACCCTCCACGACAATGTTGGGGTCATGACCTGCTTTTACCAAGGCTTCCGCACCATCGGCCAGATTATTACTTGCCATACGGTGGAGGGCTGTATAGCCGTATGTGTCCGCAGCAAAGATATCAGCACCCGCATCAATCAGCAACTGGGTCGAGAGTTCGCCTCGTCGCGACATGCCACACATATGAAGGGGACGGGCTCCACCAGTCGAAACCTCATCTTTTAGCTCTGGAAAGTCCGCAAGAATTTCCTTCACTTTTTCTGGACCCGCATGCAGGGCACGACTCATGAGTGAATAGCCTTTGCCGTCATACACTGGACCAGGCCGATTATTGTGGTTTTGGTATTGCTGACCAATGACTATCTCGCCTTTTTCGCTGCGCTTGACAGAACCTCCATAGATACCAGGTCCGACAGTATCTGCATAAGGATCAAATCCTTCAGGGTCCGTATTTCCTGGAAGTCCATACTTCTCTGCCATCCCCGGCTGATATGGGTCATGGGTGATTCGGACACCATCTTTGCGGTAATACCCGTTGGTACCTGAGGACATTTTCACAGAACTCGAACAGCAAAATCGCCAGGTCAGGACTGAGGTTCTTAGAAACGCAGATGATTTCGTTGCGGAACTAAAGAGATATAATAATAAACTTCTCTTCATCCTTTGTTTGAGCCTGATAGATGTAACCATCATGGGCCATGTTGGCACAAACAGTGTGCGAATTTTGATCCCGCTTGGAGGCATATTTCTGGCATCTGTAACATTCGTGATTCACAGTCCCGTGATGACTCAGCAAACCATTGCGAACACCTCGTCACTCACAGTCAGACGTCTGACTTTTTTCGCAACGAATCGAGAAACGAAGCAGAGGCACAACTGGACAACCCGATTATTCCAACAACAGTAGGATACGTATAGTGACAAGAGCTCCAACAATGAAGATTCCACAAGCGCTTTTTCTGATCCTATCCTCGATCATCGGGGTGGCGTCGCTATCGGCCAAAGCAACTTCTCGTTCTCCCAACCCCGCTATCAAGGTCATGGCCAACGGCATGACTCTCTTGAAGCCAGCGTTTGTTGCCGAGGCAAAGTTGCAAGCTAACCTTCTTGGGGGGTCTGTCGATAAGGAAGCAGTGTTGGAGGAAATTGAAGCAGAAGTATCAAGCAAGCCCATTGTCATTTACACTTACGCCCTCTCGCCATTTTCGACAGAAGCTCTTGCGATTCTGGACAGCACTGGTTATGAATACAAGCAAATTGAACTGGGAGCAGAATGGTTTTTGTTGGGAGGAAAAGATTCGGTCAAGCGCGTGCTTCTATCTGAGAAAGTAGAATCCGGTGCTACATCGTTGCCCAAAGTGTTTGTGAATGGCAAGTGCCTGGGAGGATGTGCTGAATTGGCCAATGCAGTCGAGACGGGCAAGTTTGACTCTTTGATGAAAGCCAAGAAAGCCAACCAACCGAAGAAGCTTTTCTCGTTTTTGTAAGCTGTAAATTATTTTTTACAATATACCCAGCTACCTAGCTAGTTTCACTTCACATTTTTTCCCTCTGACTTACAGTTAGTATTGTTATTCGTACGAGTCATGCAAGTCGCCGATTGCTGTTTCACGACTGCATTTTTCATTTTTTCACGCGTGGGACTGATGGCATTGCCACAAACGATTCATAACTACTAACGTTTCACTACGTCCTCTTCGAGTATAAAGAAGAGTATTCATCGACAAGAAAGAAATGAACTACGAGGCATGGCAGGCTCAACAGAAAGCTGCACGGGATGAAGAACGAAGAAAGAAATCCCAGGCTGCGGAAGCCCTCCGAAACTACAAGGGTGACGCTTCCAATGGAGAAGCTACGAAGCTTGCGCAACAAAAGGAGCAAGATCGCTTATGGAAGTTGGAGGCTGAGAATCAGCTTCGTGGGTACCGTGGCACCCTTTCGGAGGAGGACGCAAAACTCATGGCCTACAAAGAAGAAGAACGACGGAAGAAACAGGAGGCAGCAGCTCTCCTACGAGGATACCAAGGGACATTGTCGGAGGAAGAAGCCAAACTTTCTGCCATACGCGAAGAAGAACGCAGAAAGAAGCAAGAAGCACAGAAACTTTTGCATCAAAGTTTTGAGAATACCTATGATGAACAATTAGATGGTACCGAAACGCTTGACTTGAATGGATCTGTGTCAACAAAGAGGGAGCTTTTCAATGGTATGTAGTAGTATTTGCGATCCTTTTGCTCTATTCTTTTTTGACGATTTCAACTGATGAATTAATGATCTTGAAGGACAAGTTCCAAAAGTGGTTGATTCGTATGCTGCTTTGCATGATGGAACTATCAGCGAATCATTGGTGCCAGCATCCAATACGCCGAGTGAACCACCCAAAATGATAGCCAAGTTCATGTTTGGGTTGATCGGTACTGGCGAATACTCAGCTTTAGATGCATATCTTGAAATCATCGATCAGTTAGTTACAAGAGTTATCGGAGAAGAAACAAGAGCATTGATGCGGTTTGAATATCCGGCAGTGCTCTACTTAAAGGTCGATGGTAAGTACAGGCTTGTTTTTTTTCGCATTTATTTACTGTAATTTCATTCGACATAACACTTTCCCTTGATGCGTCGTTCAACAGCCAACTTCACACCTCCCACTGGTCGTCAGAACGTTGTCAGGAAAATGATCACCATAGGGATCCAATTTACTCCACCAGATCGTGCTACGGGTCTTGACATCGAATTACGGATTATTGAAGCAGCTCGAGAGACAATCGCGAGCGGAGGTTTCAAAAAACGTTAAGCGACGAACCCAAGGTTTCACCAGAATTTGCAGCTTTCTAGCTTAACTAGTTTAACGCTGAGTAGTCTCTTGGCTATCAAGACAGTATTGCATACAGTTTGGAGTCGTAGACCTTACGCTACTAGCTACTAGATCTTGTCAAGTTTGGTGTTCACCTGAATGTGAACTGCCCATTCCGAGCGGGCCTGCCCATCGACGACGAGGAACACATGCGCATCATGAATGGTGAGAGTTTATTTGTTTATTTCATGGTCAACAACAGCGTGATGTCCGCAATCTATTTCGTTGAGCGACCACCATAGGAATGATAAGTGCTTCTGATGCATGTGGACCATGCACTCCCAGTCAATCAAAGCTTGAAGTTCCACTTGAGCCAAATACGTCAAATGTCACACTCGGACAAACTCTTAGTACCGGTAGGAGTAGCATCCCACACCCGACTCGCTGTATATCAGTTCCAAACGAGACGTTCGCATTCTGACTCACAGTGTTCCCGGCCTCGTCATGATCGACGCGACATCCGGTTCGTTCGTGGGAATAATGACATTTGGTTTGGAGAAGACGCAATTTCGGAGAACTCAATCGCCCTGGCACTTATAGTACGATGATACCTGGGAACAGATTTAAATAGGTGGGTGAAAAGCCACGTCGTTGCTACACTTATGATTCACGGAAGCACATGAAAAATTCCAGTGTGACGCTCACTAGCTTTCACTCGAATTCCTCTGGTCGACCATGGATTGCAAAATTGCCGTTCACAATTCTTGACAAATCGTCAAATACAACGATTTCTCTAAACATGACAAGGAAACAGCGCCAGTTCAGAGTTACGCTGTGGAACTTCATGTTGCTTCTCGGGGGTAAGCAAATTGTACCGGTAAGCTCATTCATGGTTCGAGCTCCAGCAACAAGGTCAAAGGTAGTAGATTCGTTCCTACTGTTGCCATGCCACCACACCACGGTCGTGGAGATTCCACCACTCCTGGTTGCACAAGCAGCATCCACATACATTACCAACGAGTTTCCTTCGCTTTTGATCGTTTCATCCGCAGTTTCCAGCGTCCTACAAGACATGCATCCAGACGTAGAGGCTGAGGTTTTGCTGGATGTAAGTCATCTCGTCGTTGATTTTTCCGGTGTCTTCAATCTTTCCAGGGACGCCGCAACAAGTGGCATAGTACTAGCCCGCCAACAGCGAGTGATCCGGTCCATGGTAGGACGAATCCTAGTACTTTGCGCTGACTGGCTACCTGATCATCATATTTTCCCGGAAGAACTTGCCATTCAAATTTTCTTCTTGATGCTGGGCTTTTTAGAAATCTTCCGAGTCATTTCCATCGATACCAAAGAGTAAGGACCACCGCCGATTGCCAAAGAATCCTTGACTTGGTGCATCATGCATATTTTTCCCTCTTTCATTGTGCCAAGCAACAAGGAGATGATGATACATCATCGTTCATCACTTTCATAGAACAAGAATAGATACAGGTAGCTAGTCTGCCATATAATAGACAATTTTACCACACCTCCCGCGTGCCAAAATGCGTCTGCTTTGTTTCAAATTTTACCCTAAACGTAAAAAACTTGGAAGTACACTCAGACGCGAGCAGGTATCATAAACTCCACAAACACTGTCTATTGACAATCAAATTCTTTCCCTGGAGTCACTCCAGCAAGATTGCGAGCGGTACAATGTTCCTACCGAGGATCATGGACTTTGGCTTGCGCGGCATCCATACTCTCGCCCCGCTTGCGCAGCTCCTTGTAACTGGCTGGTAGACAGCCACACTACGATGCAAATCCTTTAACAATCCCTAGATTATGCATTCCTTTCCTTACTGGTATCCTCAGACTTGTCGTCCTGTCGTGGTTGTGTTCATTGATGTCCTCGGTAGGATTGCAGTTTTTGTGATGTGAGATTCACCGATACATGACTGAAATGGGATTGGAATGTGATGTCTGATGTCTGTCCATCCAAATCGCTTGCGTCATCAATCACATTCCCCATTTGATCCGTTGAAAATCGTACGGAGGTTCGTTGGTTGAACCAAAGGAAGACCCGGAGGATCGGCGAAGATTGCTCCAGCTGTCTGCCAAGGAAACTCATCACTGCTCTTCACCACAAGGTTTCCACATTCCACAACCCGGAGCTGTTTCAAAGTGAATTCCACCTGTACAGAAGTCGGTCCAAAGTGATTGTTTCGGTTTCCTTTAAAGCACTACCAGTCCTTTAGGCTCACGATTACAAAGAGTTCTCCGTCTTTTCACAAGGTTTGCAATGTCCTTTTCCTCTCACGTAACAATGAAAACCCCTATGCCTCAAACGATCGGCGACACATTTCCGCTCAGACATCGGGCGACGAGAAAGCGTGCTCGGTGCAGTACATCGCTATTCCTTGTCGCCGCTGCTACCACTGTTCTGCATCCAGCTAATGCCTTTTTTGCTGCGACGAGTAGTGCTGGTACCAAGATATTCCTTGCAGCCGGACGATCGGCTTTCACAGAGGAGGTACTGCCGTTAACTCCCAAGACTGCGTCTAGCTCGAAGCGAAGAGAAGAAGCGATCAAAGCAATGAAGAGGACCAAGGTTGATACTGCTCTTGATGGTATTGATGCGCAAATGTTGGAACTCTTGTCGGAACAATTCCTCTATCCGGACCCTATGCCGCCTGCTCCAGTAAAGCTATCAAAACCAAGGGGACGGCCCGATTTCGTTCCCGGTGCAATGAAATTTGAAACAATGCTCAAATTCCAAGAACAAGGAGGTATGATGGGGATCACAAGAGACTCATCACCCGCGACAATCGTAAAGGAAGCATCGATCGAGGAAGGCTTTGTTGACGCGCCTACGGCTTCATCGTCGAAACCCTCCAAAGTAAGAGGTTCTGCTTCATTCAGCTTGGAAGATGAGCTTCCTGAGAATGTGGACGAGAGTAAACCACGAAAGCGCGTCGTAAAGAATTTACCACAAAGAAAGGAACCATCAGATGAAGCTCCGGCGCCCAAACAGACACTCAAGGGTAAGGCCAAAGCCAACAACCTTGAGCTTCAGAAGTACTATCGGACCCAACTCCTTACCGCGGACGAAGAGTATACTCTTGGGATGCAGATTCAACTCATGATAAAATGCGAGCAGGTACACGAAGGACTTGCAGCAGAGTTAATGAGGTTACCAACGATCGAGGAATGGGCACAGGCATGCGGGTAAGTACAGGCAAATAAAATTCTTTCCTCTCTCAATCTTCAAATTCCCAATTGTCTAACCCTATACCCCAACGATTCTCTTCATTTTCAGCTACACTGAAGAATGCAAGAGCTTTAGAGCCACTGAGAACATGGAACAAATTCGACCATCTGGTTGCGACTCAATGTTTGAGGAAGTCGATCCAAACATGTTTGTGGGCAATGGTCTGGCTATGGATGCGGGTCCCGGTCGGGGAAGGGGACGTGCCAAGAAAGCACCCCCAACCAAGCTGAAAGACTTTTTCGACAGAAAGGATGGAAAGAAGAGAGAGCCCTTGAATCGCGGAACAGCAATGGACTTTGTGGACATGATGTTGGAGGGACGCGAAGCAAAACAAAGAATGGTGCAATCAAACATGAGACTTGTAGTCAGCATAGCACGCAAATATTCAAACGTTGGAGTCGGATTACAAGATCTTGTACAGGAAGGAAGTATTGGATTGTCGCGGGCAGCTGAGAAGTTCGATCCTTCCAAAGGTTTCAAGTTTTCAACATACGCTTCATGGTAAGTGGGGTGGTGAGGATATGTCAACCCTTTTGTTGTACGTTAGTCTGACTTGATCTTTCTACGACAATACCAAAAGGTGGATTCAACAAGCTGTCTTTCGTTCAATCGCTTATCATTCTCGCACGATTCGCCTCCCTGTACATGTCCACAATTTACTCAATCGAGTGAGGAAAGTTAAGAATACTTTGCAGCGAGATCTGGCCCGCCAACCCACTAACGAAGAGATGGCTGAAGCACTAGACATGAGTCTTGGAAAGTACAACAAGATGCTTCGATTAACACGAAGATCAATATCGTTGGAGCTCCCCAAATACCAAAGCAATCCAAAGGATTTAGGACACGAAAGTGAAGATTTGCTAGGTGAAACAATTTCCACAAGTCAGATGGAAGAGGACGACGCTACACCAGAAAAGGGAGTGGACAGAAGCTTATTCCATGATGATCTACGCGAAATGCTCTCAATCCTTGACGATGACGAAAGGGAGGTGATTCAATATCGATATGGATTGGCAGATGGCCTGACACGGACGGTCACAGCAGTAGCTGTTCAAATGAAGCAGTCAAAAGCCTGGGTAAGATCTCAAGAGTGCAAAGCACTACGGAAACTTCGTCGTCCCTGGTACGAGAAAAAGTTGAAAGAACATCAGCAAGCCCTTACATGCTAAAGATTAGACCTAAATTATCCATGAGCTGTTTTCTCGGACCTAGCGGTTGCCTAGACCCTGACCAAGGAATTTCTTACAATGGAACGACTCAAAAGCTCCCTCCCGAATCAAAATTGTATGGTTCTTGATACCAACGCTGATTTTCGTTCATGAGACACCAATCCTTGTCTTCTTGAAACTTGGAGACCCAATCATTACACTCACAGAACACCTTTCGATGAATGTTACTGTATTCTTGAAGTGGACGATTAAGATCCACAGCATTTCCGTTGCTGCCAGCCCGTGGTCTACCAGCTGTATCGTTCATGCATTCCAGGAATCCTGAGCCCCGCGGCGAGATCCTCCACGCTAGGAGACGTTCAAGCTCAGCGAGCTGAACAGGATGAATTAAAATTGGATCCTTCATCACTCGATAATGAACAGTTTCGAAACAGGGAGGTACCATTTGACCTCCTTCGTATCGAAAGTAGTATTCGGTCTTTACTTCGCGCATCCATTGGTAAGGGCTGTAGGCAACGCTTGCATAGTTGTCTGCATTCAGTCGCCGTCGCTCTTTATGGACGTCTAGTTCCGCAAGGTCTTGAAGATCGTGATATTCTTGAACACTTGTAATATACTCTTCCTCCAGATTACCGTTTACTTCAAAGTCTGATGGATCCATTTTCAATTCACCAGAATAGACCCCATGAGGTAGGAAGACATCACTTCGAAGCGCCGCGTTGCGCCTGGAACGCGATTCGGCGATCGACATGTCTTCGTTTTCTTCCTCGCGCTGAAGCTCCCGAGCGCTGCTGACAACGACAGGATCGACTTCTTTTGGCTCACTGCAGCAATACCAACATATGGACCGTATACTTTCACCGTAGATCTCGTAAACGCTTCGACAATATGCCGAATACGACTTGGTAGGCTCACAACATGAATAGGGCTTGCAGATTCGACTGGGGTTATCCACCAATGTACATTGGATAGGAGGATAAGTTGGATGAGGTAGAGGCGGTGGTGCAATCGTCTTACTTGGATTGCAACAATCAGAGCACACGTGATTCATGAAGTCACCGAAAAACTCGTAGGCATAGTTGCAAAGATTTGTCGAAGATCGCACTGAATCACAACATCCGCCATCCCTGCAAATTCGATTGATGTTGATTCGATTGATTTGGCCAAGTTCTGTACACGTCATTCCTTCAAAAGGTGAAGACATTACAGGAATACTGGCAGCAGGGACTGTTGCAGCAGAAGACGCTGTTGGCTCTGTGTCAGATATCATCACATTTGGTGAAGAAGTAGACGCTGAATGCGCTACCTGTACATCCGAGTTGATGTCGATGGGCTCAGAACAACAATACCAGCATATGGATGGCATATCTCCTCCATATGCCTTGAAGACTCCAGAACAATATGAGGAGCTCGTCGGCCCACTGTCACAGCACGAATTAGGCTTGCACATCCGGAATGGATTATTTACCTGCGTGCAATCAATTTGAGGATAGACAGGATGAACTTCACTGGGTAGACCAACCTCTCTTGATGGGCTGCAACAGCTCGAACAGACTTCATCTATGTTGCTTTGAAAGAATTTGTATACACCCTGGCAATAAGTCGTCGCTGATCGAGGATTTGTGCAACATCCTCTGCAGATCCTATTCACCTTGATGGTCGCATGATTCGCGTAATCAGAACAAACCACCGAACTCGGTTCAGATGGAACGAAAATGGGACTTTGTAAGGGGGC
>SWEM01000144.1:0-63104 GCA_019593585.1 Nitzschia palea | reverse complement strand
AGGGATAGAATCACTGTACCAGGTAGTAATTATATAATAATCAGTACCTCGAAAATGTCGTAACATGATTATGGACTTATGTTCGTACTATTTATAGTACGAATTCTTGATGCCGCAATTCCTGGAAAGCATGGAAACGCGAATGTCGACGTCATCCACTCATCACAGTGGAGTGTTGTACATCGTACTATACACGATTTTTCTGTAGGATTCTTCGCGTGAATAACCTGGAATAACGGGTGCCCATCTTCATTATAATGGGACATCGTGGCGTACCAAGTACTTGCACCGGTAGATTCCTTCATTCCTGTTACCTGGTTCACAGCGACAGCCAGCAATCACGGTTTTTGCATGGATGACGACAACCAGACATGGTTCGTAGTCACGGTAAATGTTATCGTAACACCTAGTACAAACATGACGTAGGCTCAGCCCAAGCAAGAAATACAGACATACGGTGAGGTTCGATTGCCAAAATTGCGCTCAAGCCTTGGTACTTGGTGCAGTATATGCCATACTAAGGTACTAACGTAGACTTGGCTGAGGTGCACAGCTACCTGTACTACGGGAAGTACTTTTCCACGAACAAGAAAGCTTATTTTACCGTTTGCTGTTTGCTCCTGTGGTTGCATCGAGGGTACCAACAAGTACAACAATATAATGACGACCCCTTCCCAAGCAGCATTAACGTATCTCCGAACCATCAAACCTAATGATGGTTGGTCAGTCCAAAAAGAGGAGAATAGTAGGGGAGTGCGATTGTCAAGACGGAACGTTCCCTTGACGGATACTTTCTTTTTAGATATTCATTACTGTCCCTTCAAGAACGTGGTAGTGGGAATTTTGTCCAGTGATGGAACTACCTGTCAGGTCTTGGTGGACGAAGAAGGAAAGCCGGTGACTGCTGTACGAGTCGTTTCCGTATCCTCCTACGATCCCAAGATGAATACTTCTACCAGGAGTACCACCCCTGCGGCAAGTCGTGGTCCCACCGCGGCCTTTCCTGCCACTAGGAATCGAGCGGCGGCGGATCCTCCTGCAGATCCCTTGATTCCTACCTTTACCCCCGAACAAAACAAACAGTTGGTCCAATATGGTCTCATGGTGATTGGAACACTGATTGTCCTAAAAATTTTGGCCAGTGCCAATTTAGCTGGATTGTATCTTTTGGCACTTCCCCTGCTCTATTTTTATGCAGCCCAGAATTGTCCCTCCATGGAATCCTTTGATGCCAAGAAGGAATTGAAACGGGTCTTACGAGGCCAGCATTTACCCGAAGATCATCCCAATAAACCCAAGGGATTTTTGGAAGAAATGGCCGCTCGAGTCACGGCTACTGTAACGACGGAAATTGCCACGTTTCCGGGATATGAAGTGGAAATGACTAGTTTGGGTGGTGCGGCATGGATTGCCGATGTTCGTGTCCCCACGGCCAAAGTCCAGTGTTATTGGATTGGTGCCTTTCATAAATGGCATTACCTTACCTCGTATGAAATTCCTGACAGTAGTGAACGACGACGACCATCCACCAATTACCAGTGAACATACCAAAGTGGTTTGTTTGTCCAGCACCGATTGTGATGACTTGATTGGAACCCTGATTGTTACAAAAGTGTCAATATTTAATCTTGTAAGAACAAAGAATCTATTTTGATGCTCTATAGATCAAGTAGTAGTTTGGATCTTTAGTAGTCATCGTGGACACTACCCTCGATATAGTTGGTTCGGCTCTGGGTCAACGAGCAGTGGGCCTGTAGACAGCATTTCAAAATAGTCTGAAATAGTCTAGAGCAAGCCTTCAAAATATTAATAACATTTTATAAACGAATGTTGCTTGTCTGGAGTGCTTGGGCCCCAACGATGCCACTGTCATCCAAAAAATGAAAGATCCCTATGCAATGCCGCCACCACTTGTCGATGGTACCTTCTATCGACCAACAAGGCCTCTTGCAAAGGAATTGAAACGTCATTTACGCTCTCTAAGTTGTAAAGAGTCCGCTATCCTTATCGTTCTGGTTGGACGATCTGATCGGTGGGAGGGAAATCTCGGGTTGCCGGCCGTGACAAGGACATATTTGAGGACCCTAAATAGCCGAGAGTGTCCTGCTGACTTTCCATCAAATGACCAGCACGCGTCATGCCTGCCGAGGAGTCCATTGCCAAAAGAGAACTACTTCCTTCAATGGGGGCACGCAGCAGGCTTTCCAAATGTCCCGAGTTCCAAGCGTCTCTTGGAATCATGGAACCTCTTGTATTCACAGCGTCTGGTGGTGGCATTTCCGTTTGACGCAGTCGATTTATTTCAGGGTTATTCCATTGACCACTCGTTGGACCTGGGAAGAAATCTTCGCCTCCATTATCGTCCGAGTCATGGGGCGACATATGGTTGGAGTCTACTGTTGCCTTGAAGAGTGACGTTGAGCTGGCCATACTAAACACACTCATATTGGACATTCCACTCATTTGACTTGTTCCGTACAAGTTCCCTTCGATTGTTCCGATGGTATCAGTTGACGAATTCATGTCCCCTGACGTTGACATTCCCTTGAAGGATTCCATCAAATCACTCATTTGCATTGATTCTCCCACCCGGCTTGACACCATTGAATCTCTACGCCAGACATCGGCCATTTGTAGCGACTCGCGACGACCACCCTCACCTCTTCTACCTCCCAGAAGAGAACCGCGTCGAGGGCCAGTGGACGTGCGGCGCTGCGTATACGAACTAGGTTCATTGAACAGGGTATCATCTTCGGGATCGTCAAGTGTCGTAGTGTACGTTGCGTAACCGTCCGGGTCTTCGTGAAACGCTTGTTCATCCATGGAATAGGAAGCGACATTGGTAAGTATCGACATGGGACCTGAATTTACCTGCATGCCATATTGACCTTGACTTCCCTGTACGAAGTGGGGTGGTAACGTTTGCGTTCCCGCTAGCTCGGACTGGGAAGCCGCCATAGTAGCTTGTTTCGCATTCTGCTCAATGGTGGTAGAGGACCCACTGCTGGTCTTTTCACGATTCTGCCGTAGTGCTTGTTTGGCCTTTTCCATGACTGTGTCATCATCGACAATTTGGTAAATGTCCATGCCACTGGCCAAACCGAGTTTCTGAACTTCCGCTGGTTCTAATTTCTTCAAGAAACGACCGTTACTGGCAAAGACAGTGTCCACTATCGTCTTGGCGATTTTTGCCTTGGTTTGTCTATGATTCGTTGCCATGTACTCGCCTTTGCGTTGGGCAACCATGTCACGAAATCGAATGTTGCCTTCGTGATCATTGGGACCGCTGCCCCTTCCGAACAAGACGTCGTTCGGATGAACTACCGTTACGTACAGACTAGGATCGGCCATGGTGGTGATTGACAGCTTTGACACAGACACGTTGTCAATGGTACCGAATCTTGACTGGGAGTTTTCTCTATTGGGGGTGGACTGTAACTTGGAAAGTTTGGGCAATCACGGTTCAGTGGCGCTGCCTTCGGTCGCACAAACCAGTGGTGCCGCCTTCACAGTCAGTCGCAGGAACAACTGCTTGTTGGAACAGTCAATAACTCGGCACAGAAAACGAGGAAACAATCAACTTCAACTTTAGGGTGTCTCAATAATAGTCAAATCCGCAACCTACCAGTAGTCAATGGGTTGTCATTCCATACCAGCCAGGTAGTTCACAAGGGTGGGTCGACGATGAAGGAATACAAAAATCGCAAGAAGAGCGCCACACCAGCCGCAAGTTCGCTCGTGGAGATGCACTACAGGTTCGTACCTGCTACCTTTGTTCCGATGTCGTTCGACATGCACCGGGTAGGTCCGGGTCCTAGATTGGAGTATAGCACGCGAAGTACAGTACACGTCATGTTTCTTCGCCACCCGTCCAATCTGATGATGTGATCATGGACAGTCCATCTGGTCATGGATAGTTAAAGGTAGAAGTACCCTGTGATAGTACCAGGTAAGGGTACCGGTACATGTAGCGTTTTCCCTACCTCAAGAATTGTTATTGCTGATCTTTTTCGACTTGTTTGCATCTTCCCATGATTACAAGCCCCCCCCCCCAGATTGTTGCTTCAAAATCAATCTATGCGATCATTGGTCGGGGTTCCCACCAACCGTGATTGTGTTTTGGAGGAATCCTCATCTTCATGTGCGTATCCATTGTGGATTTCAACAAAATGACGTTGTATTGAGATGTTCCGGCTACTGTGTATGCACCATGAGACATGCGAAGGATGATTGAGATATTTGTGAAAAATCTTTGGCTTTTTCAAGAATACAGTGCCGCAACAACTCGATCAAGCCAATTTTGTTTGCAAGCACGCAACGACTGAATTTACCCGACAGCCAGGTCCGCCACGACAGTCCAGTAGATATATATCGGGCCCGACATATATTTCGTTCCGTCTGATGATGGGCCATCATGCCACGAGAGAACATTATCATTTCTTTGTTGCTTGATTCATTCCTGGATAGTGCATTCTATCAAGAACAGTCTTGATTTCATAATTGACAGTCGTTTGTCCAAATCCGCCAACATGATTGACCAACGATGTTGCTTGCTTCCGGTTGTTGCATTCGATTATTTGTTCCTGCCTGTCGCCGGCAAATGTTTGGTTCAGTTTTATGGAAAGCAACACCCAGGAAGAGTTGCGTCCAAGTATCTCTCCCCTCTGATCTTTTGTCATGGACGAGCGACATGTTGTGTTCTCCTCCAACTTGTGTGATGCAAATTGTTTTGGAAGATTGTGCTGTATGGGCAGGCTGCATTTCAATTGCCGGTAAGTTCTTGCAATGCTTGACTGTGGAAATTGTATTTTATGACTTGACTTTTTTAACTTCTATTGTTACAAACTAATCTATTTGCATGATCATGATGCATCATGAAAACACAATCATGTATCCTCTAATTGTCTCCCAGATGACAGATACGACCCATACAAAAAAGTACACATCACGCGACGCGGATCATTGCGATAATCTTGGAAGAATGATGATTTCTCTTTTCCCGGGGAGTCTGGTCGTCATGTGAAACCATGCAGGCGTGGCCGCCAGCACTTTTTCAAAAGCAGCAGGATAGCATGGAATCCTGTTCCGTCATGTCAATCCCCCAATCCTTCATCATCATGGCATGCCGCCAATTTTCTATCCGTAGCCGAAGTGCAGCATTGGGGACCATCATGGATGGAAATAAGGGAGTTCGAGTTATAGGACAGGTTGCATTGCCTTCATTTAGTAACCACTCGAGAATGGCATGACGCTCAAACGTTAGACCAGATCGTGTCATGATGGGGTCCACAAAGACTTCCAAAGTGAGAGGGCAGATGAACTCAGCCGGAACTACCGTGGAATTCGAGTTTGGCATTGCGGTTGTTGTTGGCTATTGGTTGAGCGAGGAAAAGTGAGGATGTTTGATGATCCTTGTTTTTTTAATATTGTGAGCTCATCCACACAATCAAATCATCTCACTCATCGGAGGGATAGAGAAGGTTATATCTCGCACAAAGAACACCTAAGGATTCCTACAGCTAATTCCGACTAGTTCTTCTCAGTTCTAGAGGGATCAACAACATGTCATGAAATCACCAACACTTAAGCATCGAGGGCGCGGAATAGCCACATGTGTGAATGCTGTGGAGGAGAAATGAGTGTATTTATAGAATTTGAATGTGAGACTTGCTTGAGGTCGGGCCTTGTATTCTTTGGTGGAATATGCAGATACTTCTTACTCTAGTGGGCAGGACCATGATGTCCTGTTCACTGCAAGCGGCCTCGGATTGTGGTACGCAATTGTTGATGTACCTTCTTCGGTCCTGTTGTGTGTTGATTTTGGTTCTGAAATTCTCAATCGGGTATGATGACAATTATTGACAGGGGAATATCATGCCTTCTCTCCCCTGGTGCTGATGGATTGTCATTCTTAATGATGTCGTGGGTGCTCAACTTGAAGTGATTGAGATTTCATAAACAATTTCGTTTGCCCGGTCTTTTTCCTCACTACGAACTCGCAATGACTTCTTTGGCTGAATAGCCCTTCAAATAAATGATCGTACCATCTGACATTTACAAGGTACTGTTACGATGATGTACTTGTGCTACTTTAACTAAGGTATTTTGTATTTTCGTGCCAGGCACGTCAGTTCTGACTGTGCAGAAATTCTTGGTCGCCTTTGACTTGTAATACGACGTCCCTGGTACACACTGGTTCGCACGTCACCGGAGGGTCTGGTGCTTTCGACAAAGCACAGGTCTTGGGTTCGATTCCATTGGTCGTGTATCTTTTGTTTTCATTGATGGCCGCAACACCATCATCCAAAAGATCGGTCGATCTGGTATGGGTTATGATGGAAGCTTCTTGTGCACAGTCAGCATGGTAGAAAAGATTTGTTGCATCGTCGTATCAGTCATTGTCGTCTCTCATGCTTTCACCAGTACGATCCGTATTCGGCATCGTCGTGCATCCTGTTTGGTTCCATGTCATTTGAAGAGTTGGAGCGAATTCGAAGAGTACACCACCAGCCAGACGGAACCTCGCAAAGCTCCTTTGTCTGTGGACTCTGTTTTGAACCTTCAAGATCCTATCGTGTTCTCCAGCGATCGCCCAACTCTGTTTCGAGAGCGCCATGGTTGGTGTCCCTACAGTGAAAGAGTTTGGCTATCGATGGAGCTGGCAAATGTTGATTACGATACAATTCGAATCGACAATACAGGGGGACCCAGGCCACATTACTTTTCAGGCCAAACACCACAAGTAAAATGGCCAGAAGGAAAGACACAATCTGAGTCCATGGACTTGGTATACGAAATTGATCGCCGCTATGCCCAGGGAATCTTTCAATCTCAATCCCCAGCTGTACTGGAACTGGTTTCAAAATTCAACTCCATCTTTCCCCGGGCCCGACCTTCGTCACGAGCAGCCTTTTTGTTTCAAATGAATGGAGAACCCCTGTGGAAGAGCACTTTTGAAAGTACGCTCCAAAAAACAGATGACTTGTTGAGTTGTTCGGATGGTCCTTTCTTTCACGGATCCCAAATTACGGCAGCCGATATTGCCTGGGCTCCTTTCTTGGAAAGATATCGATATCAACTGCCTTGTTTACACCAAGGCTTGGACCCTGCTAATCCAGAAGTTTACCCTCATTTGAAAAGGTGGTATGATGCTATGGATAAAATTCCAGTCTATGCCTGTCGAGTCAAGGGTGATGCTGCCAGCTGGAGGAAGGTTCTAACTATGGCTGGTTTTGGCAATTCAGGACTCCCACCTCAGATAGAAAGTAACATGGAAGATCTTGTGGCGAAAGAAGAAGCAGCTGCCATGGCTTCTATTGACTTGGATGTTTGGCAAGCCTATACTAAAGATCGACCCTATGTACAACCGACACCACACCAGGAGGCAGCAGCTATCATTATCCGAAATCGTCAGGCCATTATCAAAGACATAGTCAAACAAGCTGCTACATCAGTTGGGAAAAGGCAACAATTGCCTTCCTCCAACGAGGAAGTTGACGAAATGCTTCGAGCTTTGGTGGAACTCTTGTTGAATGGAGATCCGTCCACGGTAGACATTTCTAGTATCGATACGAGAAAAGTAGAGCGCATGGCATCGTTCTTGGACCATCGCATATGCGTCCCTCGCGATATGGGTGCCATGGCGGCAGCAACATTAAAGAATGTGGCCGTTTCGATGAGAACAGAACAATTACAATAAGATTTTGCGTATAGATATACGGCTTGTGATGAGATTTAAAATTTTGTACCGTTTCTGGGAAGTCAGATTAGTCACTATTCTCTCATTGTTGGCGAGCTTTTGCCGGCGGCCTTCAAATGGGACCGGGCCAACTCTTTGCTCTTCAGGAATATCCAAAATGTTAAATTCATGCCTGTATAAGTCATTTGGCTTCAAAAGGATGCCAACTGATCAAAATCCAATTCAACGAGTGGCTTGGCAGCATGTATGCATACGTGTCCACACAAACACTCCTATTTCACCATGAATTGATGATGGTAGAAGGGAACAAATTCTTTTTCACATGTCCCTCCGCAGTCACTCCCCAACAATATCCGACCAATACCGAAACCTTTTAGTGACCTCAATTCCTACATCCACAGCCAGTCAGAGCATGTGGCCATCGAATTATGTTCAGATCAAGTTTGCCGACTTTGTTGATTTGCAAACTCGTCTGGTTTTGCTGCCTCGTGTCGAAGAAGAAGGCATCGGTGCGGTGATTGCAAGTTTGCGAGATGGGCCAGAGGAAATAGAGCATCCCCACCAAGAGACTGCTGAGCCATCGCAAGAAGTCCAGGAAATGGTGAACGAAGCGTCGAATTTTGTGGGGTACTCATTTGTTGGATTAGTGGAATCGCAAGAAGATTGGAGTGATAGAGACTTTACTGATATCCTCGCCTTGTTGCGTCAAGGGGAAGCAACGTCGCTCACTTTGGTATTTGCTCCCCCCCAAACCGGAGGAGAGGAACAGCAAGCTGAGACGAGCCACGAACTTATCGACGAGCATTCACCGCCTCCAGAAAACCAGGCATTATCAACGCCCGAGTCAGAATGTGCCAAAGAAACTACCAAGTCTCCTCAGCCACAGCCCGTTAAAGTACAAGGGCCGGTACCGGTAGCTGTGCCGTCGCAAGAGTCGTTACAAGCTGGGATATCGGTGCTATCGTCGTGGGGTATGCGGATGAGAGCGCAAGCTTCGGAAGCAGCAAACAATTTGTCCACTGTAGCAATGGAACGTGCCAAAACGTTTCAATATCCAGTCAAACAAGCCGGCGATGGCAACAATGATTCCATTCAAAAGTCATGTGATATCTTCATTCAGACATCCGTCGGCGCTTTCGTACCGGCGGCAGTGGCGCATTCTAAAGTAACCACAACTTCAATACTGTTTGTACGGAAGTCGGCAACTGAGCCAGCCCCGCGTTCAGGTTGGTCATTCCAATGGTATCGATCGTCTACTTCCATTGAAAATCCGGTGGATGAAAATGCATCCGTAGCTAGTGATGCGAGCCGATCAAGTACCAGTAGCAGTGGAGCCACACCGGAGGCAGCACCTCCAGCAGCAGTCGACGCGATAGAATGGGTTTTATTGGAAGGCGCAACGACTGCAGCTTTCCAACCCGATGCTACAATCATTGGACAAAAACTTAGATGCATCGTAACTATTGATCACGAGGAGCCCTCATCCAGTGACGATTCTTCGGCAGACTCGGTCGCCGTAGTGGAGGAGATTTGTGAAATCACTGGCGTTGTCGCTGCGGATCCAACCTTGTTCAATGCTGCCAGACAAGCACTTGCCCGAGGTGCCAAGTATGGTGGTATGAAAGGAAGAGGCAATGCTGCAGGGCGACTGTTTCGGGTAGAAGTCTCGATTGGAATGCCCAACAGGAAGCTATCTCACCACACAACTAGCGCGGTACAGATTTTCCAAATGAGTGGCCAAGAAAGTGTCTCTCTTACTCCAAACCCTCTGTTGTATGTGTCAGCGCAAGTTCCAGCTTGTAGCCCCAAATTCATGGACCTGCAGATCGTGGTGCCACCAGACTCTATCTTGTCGGCGTTGTGTACCGATGGGCTGTTCCAGCTGGAAGCTCCCAATCGTTTGGCGAGAGAATCATTTTTGATGACCCTAGGTATTGCAAACTATGTTGGAAAACCCGCCCAACTCGATTCCCGAACAATTTTATTCAAGGATCGACCCCTTGAACAACTGCCAACGTTGCTTGACGATGATGCGTCAATGTCGTCGCAATCATGTGCATCGGCCGTCCGAGGCCAAAAATCGTCTAACCATTCTATAGGATCCCAGTCTCCCTCCCACTACCCTGTCAGTCCGATTTTGACAGTGACAACGCCTGGGACTCCTACCAATTCTCGGCCGGGGACACCAGATCGATCTTTTGCTCCATCACCCAACTCTACGAATGCTACTTTATCACCATCGAATACCAATGGGGTAGGGGGTAACGATCGAATGTCGATACTCGAACAAGAGTTGAGCTCGTTAAAAAGTAAGCTTGCTCGCAAGGACAAGATCATTAATGAATTACAGCGTCAACTGGCCAAATCCGACTCGGCTCACGAAACGACTCACAAGGAACTTAAGAACTGTAGGCAAGAGTTGAAACAAAGCCAAGCAAAGCAAGAGAGTCTCTCTCAAACCCTGGAAAAGACAGAAGGCTACGTCAAATCTCATGAAAATAAATTATTGAGGCTCGAAGGGGATCATGCTCAAAAAGTTGCTACTATGGAAGGTCATATCGAGTCTCAAAACAAAAAGATTACCGATTTGGAAAAGGCGAATCGTTCTCTACAAAATGAAAAGGCTGTGCTACAAGCCGCTGTAGAGGCGCGTGAATCCAAGTTGACAAGAATGGGCGAGCTACAATCGTCGTTTGATGAACTCTCTGTAAAGGTCGCACAACATGACGCTCTGCGCAACGAATTAGAAACTTCGTACAAGCGTCATGAGGAGATTCAACAGGATCTGCGCAAGGTGGAAGCGATTGAAAAGGAATGTCGTGAGGAATTATCCTTGGCGAAACGATCCATTCAAGATTTGACGGTGCAAATTGATCGTGAACGCAAACGATCCGAATTTTTACAATCCCAACTCGATCCAGTTCAAAAAGAAGTTCAACAGCTCAAGGGCGAACGAAACAGTTACAAGCACAAGAATGAAAGTCTATCGAAGGAACTTGCTAGACTATGTAAGAATGGTCGCACGGTCAAAGATATTGAAAAAGTTCTGGCCGATTTTGATGCGCTGGTGGACGAGGTGGAGACCCTCCGCAAGCAAAAGCGCAAGGCACTCGAAGATGCCCACACGTATCGTACATCCTATGTTCAATCCAGGGCGGCCCAAGAGATTGCGGGTGTCGAAAAAGAGACACAAGCGGCATTGGAACGCAATGCGGAGCTCGAGCGCCTTTTGGTGGAAACGACCGAATACATCAACGCCCAGCAAATGCAGTTGGAAACGATGAAGCTGGTCAACGAGCAATTGCAAGAAGAGATTCGCACTCTAGCCAAAGCCAATCTTGGCAAGAATGAAATATAGAACATAGTTGATTCTATTGCTAAAAAGTGAATCTGTTCATTGCCCTGATGTTATACTATGAGGTCCTCGTTGCTGTTCAATGCTTCGGTGTGGATGCAACCATTAAGTCACTCTCATGTTCCTTGGGAACTATTTTGTATTTCCGCTTTCCGTCTGATGAGACGGGAGAAATATGTTCAGCGACAAAACGTTCGAGTGTTGTGTTCTTTAATTGTTCGTACTAATAAACAATTATAGAATTTTGTACGGTAGTACATATATGGGAGAATCCAGAAATCCCTGGTAAACAAGTAACAATTAATTACCGGGTGGCAAGTGTTGATGACAAAATGATGACATGATATAAATGATAAAAGTGATGTTGGATGCATGATACGTAGTATTGTAGTTAATATGGATCTACTTGGATATTCATAGTGAGTCAAAATCGTTAGCAGCTCTTTTCCCCATGGGGTGTTCGTTACATAGGGAAAAATAGGAAAGCCTGCCTGTTCGACACATAGCTGATTAGAAAGCATGCCTGTTCGACACATAGCCGGTGGAGAGCATGCATGGTGGTGTGAATAGGAAGTAGGCCAGCGTTCAAACGCATGTCAGCCTAAGTGAAAATCCCTCCTCGCGTTTCTCAACGGACAATGAAAGTTGCAGCGAATTGTTGTCGAACAAGGACTGGCAGGGCACGTACCAGGTATCAAATAATCGCATGCCAGTCCACGCACTTATAGCAAAGAGAAGCCCGACCTTTCGATTGTTAAGTCCTGCAGAGTTCGGTTGGAACGCCTGATACAAGCCGAGAAGTTCTAACGTCCCGTTACGCCTGCCTGTTCGACACATAGGCACCATTCGAGTATGCCTGTTCGACACATAGGAAACAACTGGCTAAAGTAGTAATGAGCGTTACAAGACGTTAACAACGAAAAATACCTTGTTGCAGACATCCCGACCATTAGCATGAGAAACAGAAATAATCCTGAAGGAAAGAATCTGCCTTGCTTGTATACATCACACATGGATGATATGAGTATCGGGGATGGTTTGACCTATTGGAGTCCCAATGTCAACATGCAACGAGATCCACGATGGGGACGCAATCAAGAAGGTAAATACAATATGTGTGATACTATCGGAAGACTGCGTGGTGCCTAGTGGACCGTGTCCATCCAATCCACTAATTCTTTCTGTTGTTTGCGTCGATGGTAGCACCGGGTGAAGATCCATTGTTAACATCCTTGTATGCTAGAAATTTTATCCAAGGCTTGCAAAAACCCTCGTCCTCCAAGAATGATGACAATGATAAGGATGATTCGATAAATGTGGCTGCTTGTTGTAAACATTTTGTGGCCAATAGTTTGGAACATTGGGAGGGGCATTCCCGACATACCTTTGATGCCAAGGTCTCCAAGGCAGATCTTCACAACTACTACTTTCCTTCCTTTGAGGAATGTGTACGAGCGGGGGCGGCTGGTGTCATGTGTAGTTATAATGCGGTGAATGGGGTTCCCGCTTGTATCCATCCCGAATTGTTACTCACCACTCTACGACAAGAATGGGGCTTTGAGGGATATTTGGTCACGGATTGTGGAGCCTTGGCGGATACCATTTCGGGACATGGAGCTGCCAAAGACGCCGTGGATGCTTCTGCCAAGGCCAAAGAGGCATCGGTGGATGTCAATTGTGGTAACGTCTTTCGGGAAGGCTTATTGGCAGCCTATCAAAATGGACGAATCCAGGCCTCAACCATTGTCGATTCCTTTCGACGATTAGCAAGAATACAATTTCGATTGGGTCTCTTTGATGCCAAACAATACAATCCAGACCACGATATTGAGGTAGTTGGATCACATGCACCGTTGGCATTAGAAGCAGCCTTGCAAAGTATTGTTTTATTGAAAAATGGACGAGGCATCCTTCCTCTAGACCCAGAACAAACACTCGCCATGATTGGACCTCATTTCAATGCACGAGGAGTCTTTTTGAGCAACTACCATGGTAGTCCGTGTCCGGGACCAAATGCCGATTGCATTCAATCACCCTACGAGGCCTTTGCCAAGATCTCCAAGCATCCAATCTCATCCATTACAGGATGTCATGTGGGTGATGGTGATCTTGATGAGATCGATCAAGCTGTGGAAATGGCAAGAGACGCCGATAGGGTGGTACTGTTCGTAGGGTTGGATGTTTCGCAAGAGCAGGAAGAGTTGGATCGGATCGAAACTGTTCTTCCCGGCCTTCAGCGACAACTTGTTCGTGCAGTTTTGGATGTTGCACTCAACAAGACCATTATCGTTTTGATTCATGGAGGCGCTGTTTCCTTGGGAGATGATGTGATAACTGATGCTGCAGCCATCATGTCGGCATCCTATGGTGGTATCATGGCCGCCCAAGCCCTGGCGGATGTAGTCTTTGGTCGGTACAATCCCACTGGAAAGTTGGCTGCCACAGTATATCCTCCCTCCTACGTCCACGAAATTCCATTGACAGAAATGGGCTTGAGTGTTGGAGTTGGGAGAACGTACATGTATTATTCTGGAACTCCGGAATTTCCCTTTGGCCACGGTTTGTCGTATAGTGCTTGGGCGATCGACTGGATCCAAGGTACATCGAAGAAGCCCCTGGTGTTAAATGATGAATTCCAATCGTCCTTGACCTTACAGGTCAATGTGACAAACCTTGGTCCCAAAACCGGAAGCCAAAGTGTTCTCCTTTTCTGGCGCCTTGCCAATGATGATCGAATTCGGCAGAAGCTAGCAGGGTTTCAAGGAACATCGCTCTTGGATGTTGGGCAGTCCACAGTTCTTGAATTCGTCATAACTCATCAGACGTTTGCTCTTTGGAATGACGAAATTGGAAAATTGACCACTGTAGCTGGTCTCTATGAACTAGAGGCCAAGGCGGCGTCGACTTCCTCCCGACAATATCTTCAAGTCGATCCGTTACAACCTACCGGTTCTGTAAGCTCTACCCAATTGAAACTTTAGCCATGACATCGATTCGGACTCTTGTTGAGGGTTTGCTGGTGGAATCGGGTCGTCACTTTTGAAAAGGAAGTTTGTCGACTGGCCCATATCAAAGGTTGGGTGAGAGTCTAGAACCTCCTTGTCCTGAGTTTTGCATAGGTGATGTCGATAGCTTCGGCTTCCGACAAGGGTTTGTTCGGATCAGAAAGTCTCTGACAGTTAGCTCCTTGCTTCCTCTTTTTCCTCGAGACTGGGTTGTGCTTCTTCGTCGTCAGACATACTCGTGTATTATAACAACGTCTTCTTCTCGAATCATCACTAATTAACAGGTTGACTATAGGGCCCAGTGTGTATACAAACAAATAGAGATGTAAATGATGAATAATCTCATAAGAAAGCAAGCAATCGTTTTCCTACATTTGCGTCATCCTGCATCATATCCAATACCACCAGCACCAAGGCTTTGAAATGCCAACCCACCGCTTGCATTTGTCGAGCCACCTATCCACCCCACGCTGTCTGTCTCCAATCTGCTTTGTGGTTGATGCATCAGTGAAGACTTGAGGGGCCGAGTGATTGTTTGACACACGACCTATGGACATTCTCTATATCAACAGGAAGGATGCTCATCTCATGTTAATGAAGCATTTGAGCATGTCTGGCAGCCAAATACTCCAGTGTACTCTCCAGAATCTCCCATCGTTGCGGTCTCGCCAAACTTTGTCGTTTGCGAGGAAATGGGAGGTAGTCAAACTACCGGTATATGTACGTATGCACCGTAAATCCTACTATTACTATGTTGATAGGGCCGCCGGAAACGTGATGCGACTCCAGCATGCTGTGTGCTGCGTTGACTTCCTTCCGAATGTGGCGGGATGTTATACACCCATCAGTTCTTGACAGACTGTTGACAGAAGCATTGCTTCCATGCCGTCACCTCGAATGTTGGTTTCAACCAAAAATGCAAGAAATAGCATAAGTGATTACTCTCACATCGTTGTGATTTTGTCAATGACACAATTTACTTCGCTTCGCCGGGCCACCAACCATACAAGTCCTCTCGACATTTCGCAATTGCTGCGAAGACTCTCTTTTTTGTTTGCGACTTTCAAACGATCTCTCTTCCTCATTTCGCGCATCTATCCAGTTTTTCCAACTAATCAAGTCCATTTCCCCATTTCTCTTGGCTGGTATAGAACGATGCGAAATACCTAGACAAGCAATCGTCTGCATGATCTCGTCGTATGATCCTTTTATGCTTCTTGTTCGAGCACGCGCATGAGGTGTTATCAATTGATTTAGCACGTCAATAATATGATCCCACACATGTGAGTCATAAAGAAGATATCTAGCCACAAGTCGAACCGGCACTGCATTGACTGTTTGAATGGCAAGACGATCTGCCTCATAGTCTAGACCACCAGAATACTCTGACATCATATCCCAAATAACTACAACCCCCAACTTTTGGACTGACTCGTCCTTCAGAGCAATCATGAACGAATAAAAGAGAGCTCTTGACTACATACAATGCCATCCAATAAAGTGGGTGAGTTCGATCGCTGCTTCAACAATGCAATGAACGCAAGCAGATGACTGGTAGAAACTTACAAAGTTTTCCCTGTTCTTGAACTTCAAGCTAGTCCGATGATAGTACAAGATTAAACGACCAGCACTGTCGCGTTCACGAAGGAATTGAAATCCACCATTGCTGAGAGTCTCTTTGTCCCCTTCATTCAAATCGTCCAATCGGATATCACGTCCCAGTGCTGCATCTCCAAACAATCGGCGCTTGGTTTCCATATGATCGATAAGCATTCGTCCCGCTCGTTTACCGTCATATTCGCAAGATCGAAGAAACGGAAGGCGGAAGGTACTTGAGTTGACGTATTCAGGAGATTGCTGTTGTGCCATATCAAAAGCTGGCTTTTCATTGGTGCGGTCAATTTCTTCTTGCAAATCCTCAAGGGAACTGCTGATTGCAGCTGGATCTTCTGCAACATTCTTGCGAAATTGGCTCGTCTTTTCGTTGCCGCTAAGGTCGGCCCACACTTTCTCCCTTTCCAATTGAGACATCTTACGAAGCTCCTTGGCGATTTTTTCGTCTGTGGGACAAAACCAAATGCGGCATGCACTTTGAAATGTACGACTATGCTTGGTCTTGATCATATTGTTGTCCTCTTTGAGTCCTTTGGTAGGAGTGGGCATCATGGTCGTTGCTGTTTTTTTCTCAAGGGTTTTTTCTCCCCAACCGGAGGAATGTTTTTTTGGGTGTCTACCAAAAAAAAGGACACAGCGATGCAAAGGGCGATGCGTTTGATCACTACCTTTGTTGCTCGCGCAATTAGCAACCTCACTTTGTGTAAACTGGGAATGTGACTGCATGCGCCCCGGTTATGGAAGCGCGGCATATCTATAAGCGCCGAAGTTTGGATTCGCAGTACGTCTTCTACCAATAAATAGGTCAACAAGTTAAAATACGCCTTGTGCGGATCTCTTTCGGTACAGGGTCGGACCCCTGCGAATTCGATTGAAAGCGCGGTCGTAGTGGGTCGGTACGTCGCCGCGCCTCCAACCGTCACATCACTTATTACCGGCGAACTTGAAGGTCGAACGAGGTTGGGCACTGGAAAAAGGTTAAAAAAACAGGTAGTAGCGTGTCTCCTAGCTCTGCGAGGCGCTTACATAGGCTCATTCGTTTTCAGTGCCCTCACGTTTACTTGTATTGCCCTTCATTATAGAATTGTGATGGGGCACGCGCCTGTTGCCCAAGGCCGTGGCATTCATTAGATAATGTGGATGCAAGTCGAATGATGGTCCATTCGACTCTACAGTGAACTATTGCCAAGGCACACTTCGTACAACGGGTATCTTGCAAAGCTACAGAGTTAGTTGTAAGCGCCTAGTTTCCAGTTTCGATTGCAATGCCCCATCAAGGTCGATAAATCCTATCCAGATCTACCTGTTGGAATCTTGTAACATCATAAAGACTCGATTGGCAGAATAATGTCAACTTTTTCATTGTTAATAAGCCGGCGAAACAATATAAGAGGGTCGGAAGTCATCCAGTCCTCAGGCTTCCTAATAAGCTAAAGTAAGACTAAAGATTTCTATGCGACAAGATGCAATCCGATGGTGATCAACAACTTGCCGTCCTCCACTTGTGGGGATTCGAGAGATCTTGTTCTTGATACTTGATGCACGAGGTCCGAGATCAAGGGACCCTTGAATTGGTCCATGACATGGTTCGAGAGGTTCGTTGGTCGCATGTATGTTATCAAGTAATAATTGTCGGCGAGTCCTTACAACCAGACCTTTAAGCATGTAAAATCGATGTTTTGCCCTTCAAGTTGGCTTGAAGTGGCGACTCCGTGGAAACACCATTCGAGTTGATTCATGTTGAAAAGGTATGCTGCAAGTTGTCCCTGTGGTCTGCTTTGTGCGGCGCGCCAAGTCCGCGAGGTGCAAACTGTCATTCTTAGATTCTGCTAGACGTCTTTTCGAACGCTCGCTCTCAAATGGATTGAAGGACTCGGCTGTGTTGTAGCCCTTATAATCACAACGACCGGTAGTCACATTGCGTTGGAATGGAGCACGCAGCGCCCTGTTCTTCACTCGACTTGACCTGAACTCGATTTCCTCACTGTCAGTGTCGGAATCGCTCTCGATTTCTTTGGAAAAGTGTGGTAACGGCTTTTCATTACCAAGCCTAGGGTTGGTTTTGGTTGAGGGCAGAGGCGCTTGAAATGTGGGGTAGACACTCCCTTGATTACCCGCTAGTCCCTTGCCCTTACGGTCGCGAGTGCCGTCAGATGTTTTCCTCACTAATTGGTTGAAATCAGCAGAGGAATCGGAGTGGAAGTCAAAAGTACTATCTTGGTGACGTTGGCTGGCAACGCTCTTCCCTACTGTTCTAGAAAGTTTGTCGCCTTTCTGGCAAGATAATTGTCGGATACTGAATGAGGTTGTGTTTGTACTCGGATTTTTGCCTTTGCCCGTTGATGCAGAATCATTACTTTCGCTTTCCAGCAAAGTCGCAACTTTGTTCTGGACGATATTCTTGTGTTGTGAATAACGCCTTCTCTTGGTATCATGGTGCTTGTGCAGGGTCGCACTAGTATCATCAGTGTGTGTCGAGGACGTTGCATTGGCTGGTAAAGTCCTATGGTCTCTTTTGAGCCTAGCCTTTACCGTTGTTTGAGAAACATTACGGTCCTTCAAGGACTGTTGTGCCAGAGCTGACTCATTATTCCAAGATGTTGCCACAACCTGTTGGGCAGTTTGAGCCTGGGATTTGTGGTTATTCTGTTTTGTAAACGAGAGAAAGGGTCGTGAGTGAAGCACTTCTGCTTGTGCAGACTCCAACTCGCTGAGCGATTTTGGTCGAACGTAAAATGGAATCTTTTGAGAACAGAGGAAGCTGTCGTTCGACTCACTGTCAGAATCAGAACCTGTCTTGCGAGCTTCCTCCTTTCGTGACTCTATCTTTGTACGAGCAAACCATGTCGACGGCGACTGAGTACGAAAGTCGGCGAATGAGGACGTGTCACTGTCGCTATCCGAATCTGTAAAGTCAAGTTTGTGTACATGACAGGGAAAAGCTTGATGAGACTTTTGATCATGCCGTTTCTTGCTTGGCAATATGGTGGTAGTATTTGGGTTGATTGCCCCCGTATTGACAAGGGGACGGTTGTTACTGTTCCAAATCTCGTGGCTACTCGATATAGATGAATCATCGGTTCGTGGTCCCTTCCTGGATTTTTCTGATGCTCTAGACTTGCTTCCTCTTGAAATACCACTCAAATTATAGATATTCTTCGATTCTTTGGATCGACGTCTTGGTACAGTCGGAAATAATCCAAGTTTCGATTTGCTCTTGTCGTTGCTCGTCCTACCAGCATACAAACGTACTGCTTCAGTCTCTATATTCTGCAGGACCGCTTTGTACTTGGAAGCCCGTTGTTGGAGTGTCGCTGCCAAAACGTTGTTGGTCGTTTTCCCTGATGCTTTGAGTACAAACCTGGAGATTGGTCTTTGTCGTCCAGGATGCTGTCGTACCTTTCCCTTGTAGAATTCCCCAATGCGTTGTACAAACGTGTCCCATGGCAAACATTCGCAATTGTCCAACACGAGAGGAAAATGTTCATGGGTAGGATCCACACCAACCACCGTGGCCTCTCGGCGACCATAGGTGGCACCCGCCGTAAACACGGGACACGTATAGGCAATCACATCGCCGACCCTCAATGGTTCCCGGCCCCGTTGCCGGTCGGGACTTTCAAATTCCAGCCCACTGGATTGATTGTCCAAGCTAAGATCCAAGGCGTACGGAACCTCTAGAGAAGACGACGAGGACGACAATGTCGTCGAATCATCAGATGACATGAAGGATAAAAAAGTCTGGGGTTGTGCAACTCCCGTTGCCAACGAAGCGTTGACAATGGAAATGGGAGAACTATGAAAAAAAACTGACAAACTTCGCGCCAGCCTGTGAAAAGACAAACAAGCCATGAAGTCCCGCCAGTCAAAGGGAAGTCAGAGTAGTCGGCCCGAATGTCATTCACAGTCACAGAGTCACAATAAAGGTTTCAGTTAACGGGGTATTTACCGGTACCTGTACACGGGATACAACTGGTAGTACCACTTGCCAGGTACGGGTTACGGGCAGCCGGCTGGTAGCAACTTTCCGGGTTGACGCAATCCATTTCCGCATCGACGCCATTGTCATTTCCAAGGGAGGAAAGAAGCACCATGACGATCGAAACAGAGCCACTTTCGTCGCTTCCCACTACCGATAATTCATTCATTTCCGACCCTGATGGAACGTTGCAGGGGACATTTGCACCAACGCAAGAGCACGTAGACGAAACCAAGGAAGAACAACTACACGAAGTCGAATGGCCAGAAGCTTTTTACTGTCAGCGAACGCATATTCTACTGACCGATCCCCTGGTGGGTCCGGATGGAAGCTCCATTGACCGCTCTGCTGTAGATGAAGGGGACACAACGACCTATTATCCCAATCGCGCTCTACAAGCGATTGTACACGAGACTATGTCACTCCGCAAACACCCTTTCCGGGCTGGGCTCCGGCAGTTGCAGCAATCCGTGAGTCATGGACTTTCCAACCTTTTGCCGGATTGGAACTCCCATGAGTCATTGTTTCGACCATTGAATGATGCATTCTATTGTCCCATCACCTATAATCCAATGCACCTACCTGTCATTGACCCCGAAGGCAATACCTTTGAACGAGTGGCCATTGAGAATTGGATTCGAGTGAATCAAAATTCACCGATTACTCGAACCGATCTGGGAATAAATCAATTGTATCCCAATACAGCAATACAAAACCTCTTGCAAGAAGAAAAAGCAAGACCCGAGGATCAAATGCATCCTATTATTCGGAAATGGAAGGATGAGCCCATGCCAACTGCGACCGACATTGAGTTGGGGGGTGGGCAAGTCCTGGCGGAGCAGCACACGCCAGGCCTGCAACAACAACAAGGACAACAGCAGCAGCAGCAGGGCACCACTCTCTTTATCATTGTCAATACCAATGGTATTATGAATTATCCTACGACACTGTCGCAAATGGCCGCACGAGACGTGGCCTTGCGTCGTTCGATGGATCGCTTGTTTGGTATTTTCATAGCGGGGGGTTGCTTTTGCTTTGCCGGTTTTTGTTTAATGGCATATCTTGTCTCTGGTATGACTTTCTTTATGATCTTTTTCGTATTGACGGTGAGTCTTGCTTTGTGCAAGATTTTTTTGATGCGACGGCACCACTCTTCGTCGTCTTGAAGAGACCACGCATGGTTATGGTCAACCTCGAGTTTTTAGGTGACCAGGGTGTGACAAGATTATAACTAAGGATCGATTCTGTCCCACTTTCAAGTGAAAGGACTGCAAGTAATCCCTTTAAGTGTCACGTGAACTCCTTTGTGGTGTCATAGGAGATCTTTGCCGTTCCAGACCCAGTTTGAAAAATTGAGGAAGGAAAATTTGGCAATCCGTTGAGCACACGATGTCAACATACTTCCGTTAGGTCGCAGAAGTTCCCTTGTACCACAGCTTCGTCCATGATCATGGTAAAGGGAGGTCCTTCTTCTTTGTTTCACCAATAGTCGACCCAACCTGAGATGCCCTGATGCACTGGATTCTGTCAGAACCAACGACATTCCATCTATGTGGAAAGGCAGCTCATCGTAACCCTAAAATCATTAGAAAAAGCAGAGTGGAGTCAACCGTCAACCAGACATGGTCAACTTTTGACAGCCAAATATATTAGGTGCTACAAGTGCTACACATCTATCTCCTAGTACGTAACGGAAGGCTGACTTTTGGCGGTGGCTAGACGGACCTCGTGCCAGTCGCAATAAGTAGCTGCACCACGTAGGATGTGAACAACCCCTGGATATAAGCCATTGTTTTACCCGAGAGTTCGGAAAGTATTCTTTTTTTTCTCTCGTACACTGTGACAACAATATAGTCATCGTGATTGGTTACCTGGTACGTGATGCCAGTAGGCAGGTTTGAGAACTGTAGAAAGATTTTCCCACTTTCTAGAAGCCAAACTCACCTCAACTGTCATTCCATTCCACATGACGATCGATATTGACAGTGAATTACTCCCATCGAACATATCATCACCCAACGATGATCCAAGCATCTCAGATAGTAGTGATACATCGCCTCAATGTCAGTGTGAAGTTTCTCTAGGCAAGGTTGACTGTGACTTTGAGAATTCGAATCCTGACACTAAAATGGACGAAAATTCAGATGACGCCACCACAATCGTCTTGTTAGACTCTGATGTATCGGTGCATTTGAATATTGAGAATGAAGATGGAAATAGTGACAACGAGTTCGACGTTCAAACAACTGACGACCCAGTCATTTCAAACTCTGACACAGCCACACCACAATGCACAGGTGCTCCACGGAACAAGGAAACGAAAGAAAGTTCTGACGACATGGAAGTCAATGAAGAGGAATGGCCAAAAGCCTTCTACTGTCAGCGAACGCATATCCAAATGATCAATCCCCTGGTGGGTCCGGATGGAAGCTCCATTGACCGCTCGGCTGTAGACGAAGCGGACCAAACGAGTTATTATTCCAATCGCGCGCTGGAAGCAATTATACAGGAGACAATGACACTCCGTAAACACCCTTTCCGTGCAGGGCTCAAGCAATTGCAGCAATCCGTGAGTCATGGGCTTTCGAACCTTTTGCCGGACTGGAATTCCCATGAGTCATTATTTCGTCCACTGAATGATGCATTTTATTGTCCAATCACTTACAATCTCATGCACCAACCTGTCATTGACCCAGAGGGTAACACTTTTGAACGAGTTGCCGTCGAGAATTGGATACGAATCAATCAGAGTTCACCGATTACTCGTACCGATCTGCGAATCGAACAATTATATCCCAACAGGGCACTGGAGAAGCTTTTGCAAGAAGAAAAAGAAAGACCAGAAGACCAAATGCATCCAGCCATACGCAAATGGAAAGACGAGCCGATGCCTATGGCGACGGATGTAGAGCTGGGTGGTGGTGCCGTGAGAGAACGTGAATTTCAGCGCCAAAGCCGAGAAGCTCAAAATTCTTCGCTCGTTTTAATCTCAAGGACCCCTGGGGGTCGTGCATTGTTTTACCCTGGGGGTCGTCCATTCCTTTACCCTGTGACGTATCAGCAATTGCTGCTGCGGAGGGAAAACAATCTTCGTACTCGTTATCGATTTTTTGGCTATGCGGTGGCAGGATGCTCCTTGATGACATTTGTTGTCAATGAACACCTCGTGTTCTTGATGGTTTTTCTGTTGAGCCTTCTTTTTGTGTTTCTCAAGCGCCCCATCTACAATAGGTAAAATAGCAGCATGGAAAGTGCAAGTTGGAAAGGTGTGTAATAAAGGGACAGGCTACGGTGGCACCCCATCAATTTCAAGACCTGTGTGCGATGTAGGGCTTGTGTATTCCATGCCATTCCCCATTGGCGACGGCACGGAACACCATGAGTCGACATCACCATGAGCTACTTGAACGGGACAGTTGCTTCGTCCCCGGCAGGTATTTTACAACTTTCGAATGAGAGTAAGGATTTGTCTCGCGGTCGAGTTATCAGCGTAAAAAGCTATGATTTGTTGTCGCTAGCAAGACGGAACTAGAACAAACCAAACTTATAATAAGGTTAAAAAAATGATGTTCAGTAATTTTCATTAGCAAGCTATACCATGGTTTTTTGGAGTGTACCAGGTGGAGAATACCAGGCACAAAGTTAGGCGGTGGTCGTCTAAAATGGAATGAATGGGACAAGGTATGGGTCACCATACTCCTGTAATGCGAGCAAGAAGGCCAAAAATTAGATACAGAGTATCCATTTCATGAGAAATCACATTCGAGCAGAGAAACATACATCTATCAGCATAAAGTCCCAATCCTCCAGTGCAAACGCTTTCTTGGATGATTTTGCTGCTTCTTCATTTCCCGCCTGAATTTGGGAGGATGAGGATCGTGTACTTCCACTCTTGGTACTCTGGTTCACAACTTGAGGCCCTCGTTTTCCGGCGTTACCGGAACGATGAGCAATTCCATTTCGCATGGCAGCTACGAATGCTCCCCAGGTCATGGTTGTTGTTGCGTTGTTGTTGTTGTGATTATCTTGAATATCGATGGTATGCACTGTGAGTTCCGTGTTCAATTTTTTATATCAATCTTATAACCTCTTTTGTGTGGATCAACTGTTGCGACGTCAAGTGACACCTGGCCTGCATAAGTTCCATCGTTGATGATGAGCGTCAAATGGGGATCGCAAATGATAAATATACCGGTAGTTCTCGTTTGCGTTGATGTGGGACGGTTCTCGATTCATCATGATCATGAATCATGATTTTTCACAGAGAACGAGAACCGAGTGATGCTTACGTTTTCGAGTGATATATATTTTATATTTTACCTATATCAGGTACCTATTATGATAGATGCGACCTTGTAGGCCATTACACCTACCGGTACTGCACTACCAGTTCCAGGTACCTTGTACCTGGTACAGGTACGGTAGTCAGGGGCGAAGTATGCGTACCAGGTACGTTCTGAGTGCACAGGAAGTATCCACAGTCCCGACTGGTTTCCGAGGAAAGAGTGATCGTGTATATTCGGGAATATATAAAGCACTCACACGGGCAAACCGCGTGTCTTTCCTTTCTTCTTCAACATTTTCAGGCACTGGTGCCTGTGGCCATATCTCCAAATTTGCATTCTAGCGACGACGATTTTACTTGCGTTCTTGTAAAGCGACGATTGTACCAAAACAGCACCAACGTATCTGTATCCATAATCCTAACAACATGACGATCCAAGTTGAAGCACAATCACCGTTGGAGAATCCTGTAGTCGACAAACCAATCGTCTCCGATTCTGACAGTGATGAAGTGGTACAATGCCAGTCGGGAGATTCTCTCGTTATCAAGGAAGAGAACGATAGTCACTGCAAGAGTCGTGGCAGCGAGATAGACACTCTCCAAACCGACAATTCATTTCTTTCAGCCTCTGAGGCCGCGTCACAGGGCGAGGTTGTACCATCGAACAATAATGAGACGGAGGTACATCTAGAAGAAACCAAAGGAGGAGAAGAAGAAGAATGGCCCGAGGCATTTTATTGTCAACGAACTCATATCCTCATGACAGATCCCCTTGTGGGTCCTACTGGTATTTCGATCGACCGTTCCGCTGTAGCCCAAGATGACCGAACCGTCTATTATCCCAATCGCGCTCTGCAAGCCATTGTGCAAGAGACTGTGACACTCCGCAAACACCCTTTCCGTGCCGGTCTCAAACAATTACAGCAATCCATGAGTCATGGACTTTCTCAAATTATACCGGAGTGGAATTCCCATGAGACATTCTTTCGACCATTGAATGATGCTTTTTACTGTCCCATCACATACAATCTAATGCATCAACCAGTCATTGACCCAGAAGGCAACACTTTTGAACGAGTTGCAGTCGAGAATTGGATCCGAATCAATCATAATTCTCCGATTACTCGAACCGATCTCAGAATAAATCAACTATATCCCAACAAGGCGCTGGAAAAGCTCTTGCAAGAAGAAAAAGAAAGACCAGAGGATCAAATGCATCCTACCATACGAAAATGGAAAGAAGAGCCCGTCCCCAGGGCTACGGATGTGGAATTGGGTGGTGGTGCCGTGTTGGAACATGAGCAGCGACTTCAAATACGAGATGGCACAACTACTGTCTACGTTATCACAAGTACCAATGGTGGTAATGTCACTTATCCAACGACACCCTCGGAATGGACGTTGCGAGAAGAAAATCGTCGACGTTCTGCATATCGTTTCTTTGGATTATTCTTTGCGGCGGTGTGCTTAACAGCATTTGTTCTTTATCGAACAATTTTCTTCTTGATGCTGTTTTTGTTGACACTTTTTATCATGTTTTCCAAACGCCCCATTCCCCCCACGTACAATTAAAAAATTGCCAAATTGCGAGACGTGTTTGTTGGGCTTGTTATTTGCCTTTCTATATGTGGTGTCCCTGTTCATTCTGTGGACTACCACCGGTTTTTCAGAACTGTCAAGTCAAGAAAAGCAAAGATTACTTCTGGCGATGGATGGAGTTACACTATCAAGTGCACATGTGTTTGTGACCTGTCTAATTTAACTTGTATAATATAACACTGACATGACGAGTACGAGTTGTCAGCAATGGCAAAAGTTCATGACGGGCGACCACAACTGTCCATTTGATAGCTTGCTGCGTGTATTGGACAGTATTCCAACATAACAGTTGGTAAATGATTCCCCTATAATAAATGGTGTCGAGAGTCGAGACCTTTTGCATTTCAGTCCCGTTTCCAGCACAAATTGGCCAAGAACAACAGATAAACCAATCGTACTCTCATCATCAGCACCGAAAAACTGCATGATATTCGACAAATACAAGAGGCGAGCAATGCACTCTACATTTTCTTTTTCTAAAGCAGCTACACTATCGGGGAAATGGTATCAACAGAATTCCGTAATCCTGTCACCACAGCCCAAACTAGAAATGTGAGGAAGTGCACATCGGTACGCAAATGTCACAACCAAACAAAAGACAACAACGTACATATCAGCAAAAAGTCCCAATCTTCCGCTGGGAATTGTTTCTTGGCTGGTCTGAGGATAGAAGTGGATACTTCACGATTTTCTGGGTTTATTCGGGACTCTGATCGTGTACCTCCACCAACCATCGTGCTTTGGTTGACAGCCGGAGGTGTTCGTTTAATGGCGAAAGCTCCACGATGAGCGCCTCCATTTCGAATGGAAGATAAAAAATCACCCCAAGTCATGGTTGTAATCTTTGGTCTTTGTTGTGGTTTTTGTATGTTGCGGCCGGGCTTTGTTGTTTTTTGGAAAATCGAGCCGTTCTCTAACGAGTGCACCAAGTTTGAGAAACTGGTAGGTACTTGTACTTTGATATAGATGCAACGTCAAATGATACCAAACTCTGGACTCGCGTTTTCTCTTGTCAGCAATTGAGTGTAATAACTGTAAGTAAAAATAACTGTGGCAGCATGAGTTCAGGACAGTTCTCGTTTCGGTGTTGGAACCCTCTCGACGATGTTCCGGTTCTGGTTCACTTCATCACTCGGCGCGCAATCTATAAAATGTTGGTGGTTACATAGGACGAAGACGGTGAATTAACTGTAACAGTTAAAATAGGCTGTAAGTACGCTGCATAGCAATCACCTCTCCTGTTTTTTGATGGTAATAAATCGGTTTTCCTGCCATGTTTTTAGAATTGCGATCGGGGCGGACTGTTTCAAGCATACTAGCACGAGGTAAAGAATCCTATAACGGGTAGGTGTCACTACACCGGTACCAGGTACTTGTACTGTACCAGCACGAGTACCCAAAAGTACCTGGTACTTTTGTGTCGAAGTGCCGGGTTTGTGACGTTTCCCTGTAGGGCATAAGCATCGATTTATTTGGCCAATCAGAAAGTACAAAGACAAAAATGGGGATCACAATACTTATGAATGACTGTACGACCACTCGTCGGAGTTCTGGATTAAAAATTCTTCCTCACATTTTCGGTCGAGGTGCGTTCGGATTTGACGCATATCCCTTCGATGCCCTGTTGCATTGTGACATAAAATACAAAATCTGTTGGTGGAATTTGTTGTACAGTACGACCATTGGAGTAATTTTGTCCAAAGTAATCTTATCTCGAAATCTTCTAACATCATGACTCCTTGGGCAAACGTTTGGCCGTCTCCTTCGTCGAGAACCACGAACTTGCCAATTGTGAATCCATTAACACTACATTCACCGAACGAGCCTTTGCCATTAGACTCGAATGTGAAACATTCAAGCGCTTCGGCAATGGAGAGCGCAAATCTATGTGCTTATTCGATGGTTCAACAGCATCCATTTGGGCTTGACGAACGAGTGGGCTGGGCAACGCATCTCGAGTACATATAAATGTATCGGTTAGCGGATTGTGTTCAAATCGCTAAATATCGCATGGTTTCCAGAAAAATTAATTCATGAATAATTATACATGACTTACTCGACTCTACGTTAATGTATTTACTTGCATTCCTCGCTTGGGCAGCACACGCTGCAGCAGTCACAGAGCAAAGGATTGCTGACAGATTGATCAGTGCAATCTGCCCAGATGTTCAAAGATGAATCATCGACAAGTTTGCAAACACCATTGGGCATTTCTCCATTGAAATCATTGTTCTCAAGACCGAGGCCAGTCAGGCTTTGCAGCTGCCCGAATGTAGTAGGAATTTGACCGGTCAATTGATTGTGGAATAAGTAAAGTTGTTCCAGCTTGGTGAGTTGACCAAGGCAAGAAGGGATAGGGCCAAACAAATCATTGGTATCCAAGAAAAGTGCCTCCAATGACGAAAACTTGCACAAATCTGTCGGAATACGCCCTTGGAGGTTGTTGTCCGAGAGGTAGAGACCTCGCAATGTCCTACTAAGTCGACTGATCGACCTAGGAATCGTTCCATCAAGTTTGTTGGAGGCCAAGGCCACAACTTCAATACTTTGAAGCTGTTGCACTGCTTCGGGAATGGATCCTGTGAACTGGTTCTCGAAAAGTTGGAGGTTGACGAGCCGGAGCATGTTCGAAATGTTTGGTAATGTTCCAGCCAGTCCATTGGATGCGAAATTGAGGCTCTTCAGGTTGGTCAAGAGCCCCAGTTCTCGAGGTAAAGTACCTTGAAGTTTGTTACCTTGCATGGATAAAAACTCTAAACGTAATAGCGTTCCAATTTCCGATGGAACAGAGCCAGTGAGTTGGTTGCTTCCAAGATCCATTGATTCTGGTCATGGTGAAAGAAACTTGCTGTCAGTTGTTGCATAGATACACGTGATGATGCGACCGGAACATTCACTGGGAAAGTCACTTACTTAAATTTGTCAAACTGCTAATCTCTGTGGGAATCGGCCCCTTTAACTTGTTCCCATCAAGGTACATGTGTTCAATAGTTTTCATGAGTGCGATCGAATGTTCCAACATTCCCGAGAATCCATTGCCACTGAGGCTCAGATACTTGAGAGTTGTTTTGGCAAGTTGAGCCACAGGAACAATCCCATCGAATTTGTTATTGGACAATGCAAGCGTGTCGAGTTTAGTCAACTTTTGGATGTTCAAGGGAATACTGCCGTACATGTTGTTGCTTTCGAGATTAATGTATCGAATCTGGTTGGCATGATCAAAGATATCTGGAATCGTTCCTGACAATGCATTTTTGTAAAGTCCTAGTTGAGACAGTGTATGAATATGACCCAACGATGTTGGGATCCATCCGAACAAGCCAGGGTTATTTTTCAGGATAAGAGACTCCAAGCTGACCAAGTGGCCAATCTCAATGGGAATGGTACCGCTCAATCCCACGCCATCTGTGTAAGGAGAGGATGATGTGAGTCAGCGCGTCTTATAAACCGACCCAATACCATATTAGTTTGGTAGGACCTACCTAGCACGATCGCTGTAACCTCGCCGTCGTCATTGCATAGGATACCTGTCCATGATGTTGATGCGCATTCATCGCCTTTCATCCAATTGTTTGTCTTCCACTTTTCTTCGCCGCTTGTGGAAAAGTAGAAACAAGCCAAAACATATCTTTGGATGATTCGATCATCACTAATGTTGGAGTGACCCTTGTCCAGGAACAACAGCCATCGTCTTGCCTTGTATTGAGGTGTGTTGGGATTAGTCAAAATGGAAGCGTCGGTAATTTTAGCGATAATATTTTGCATGGCCTGTTGTCGCTGCGTAAGAACCGGCTCGGTCTCCATAACTTCTGGCTGCTTGTTTTTATCCTTGAGTACAAATACTAAACAACCAGTAATGGCAAACAAACCGAGAAGAGATAGGATCAAATACCAGCGATTTCGGTTCTTGTTCTTGGGCTTCAAGTCGCTGATAGGATTATGCCAACTTCGATCGGCTTCATCCTCGTCGAGAGGTGCCATGGGCGGCACGAATAAGGAAGATGATTTATTGTTCTTGCCCTTTTCGATATCATAGGCACCAGGAGTACCACTGATCATGCCGGATCGTCCAGTCAGGGCAATTTCTTCCAATTCCTTTTCCAATGAAGGATCCTCGTCGTCTTTGGATAAGGAAGCAATATCAATAGAGTTTGTCGATAGTTTCTCCACTGGGAGAGGACTTGTTTTAGCCCTCCACGACTTTTTGGGCCGACTTTTTTGTGGCACCACTGCCTTGTCCGATGAGGCTCTAGTAATGTTGGTACTAACGGGAGTATCTTCCGACGCTGCACTCTTGAGTCCTCGGTTGCCCTTGACTTTGTTGGGACTACGAGATCTTGATTGCTTTGCAGCACGCTCATTTTTGGTTGGTGCAGTGGTAGTTGGCTGGGGAGGAGGAGGGGGAATCACCACGGGTACGGCAGTTGGTTCAAGGGGGGTACTGGGTGTCTTTTCTCGCGACTTGGTACGAGGCTCTTTCCCGTGCTGAAACGCAGAAGAGGGTGGTGCATGACTACGGGATGGACGAGTCTTGCGAGTACCACGAACGGCTGCATTGCTAACATCAGTTTCGGTATCTGTTCCGTCAATATCGCTAATCCAAATCGGTTCATCGGGTGTTCCTGCTGATTTTGGGTCTGGAAGCTTGATCGGACGGTCGGGTGTTCCAGGAGTCTTTTTGTTTCCACTATCATCACTTCTTGGTGTTGCGTATCGTGGAAGAGTATAGCTCAAATCAAAGTCACTCTCACTTTCCGAGGTAAGCTCTGGAATATTGTTCATGTAGCCCTGTCGAGGCACCTTGTCCGACGAGCCCAGTCGCGTCATGGTAAAAGTACGTCCAACAAAAGAGAGTTTTTGACTCGTCTCTTTGTCACTTTCTTTCTCTGAAACAAGCGCTTCGTGTGACGAGAGTGTGTTGATCCTCCCATGGGTTCGAGCTGCAAAATTTGGAGGAAGAAAATCTCAACGGTCGCTTGATCCAACATTTTTTGGCAGTCACCCCGCTTCGCTTTTAGTACTTGTTGTACACATTCCTCCAATACTTTCTTCTCTCCTGTCTCGCACCATCGAGCACCGAGAAGGTGCACGAAGTTTGCCAACCATTCGCAATCGCACCAAATCATGAAGTCGTTGTTGGATGGCCAACAAAAATGTGAGACAACGGGTAGATCCGTTGATTGACGGTTTTCCTTCGGGGAATGACCAACTCGACCAAAGCTGCCGCCAAGTTTTTTTGGATCGAACAAGAATTCGTTCCAAGGAGGATACGTATGTGTGAATCGGTCATTCATCATTTTCATCAAAACGTGATCCATCAGCCGCATCATCCGTATTTGTGTTGACAGTAGTAAACAAGAAGGGTCGTCACTCACAGAGTACAAGCTGCCAATGTCTATGGCAACCGAGAACAATGGTCGTATCGCACTGGCGGAGGATGCCCCCCAAGTCAATCTGGGAGCCTTGGTTCTCGAGAATCATGGGCTCGAGATTCACGATCACCCCATCATGGGTCGAACCATTGTTGCCACTCGAGACATGGACGAATCACTCCTCTACCAACCTATATTAAGGGAACTTCCGGCACTTGTTTGTAAGCAACAAGATTACATGGACTTTATGGAACAATTTTTGGACTCTCCCATTGAATTACAAGTTGGTTTATTGGACATGTTCTATCAACCATTGGATTCCAAAATGGGCAAGGATTTGATAGAACCAGCCAAAGTTCTTTATGTGTTGGGCATTTTGGAAGACTTTACCGTCATTCATCAGTTACTGAGTATTCTAATGACCAATGGCCATCAATATCATGGCAACTACACGGCGATTCCCTTGTTTGGAAGTAAATTTTCTCATTCCTGTGCTCCCAACATGGGTTATGCATCTCTGGCATCCGAAGATGGCGCTCTCGAGTACAAGTTACTTTGCCCCGCCAAGCAGGGGGAACTGGTCAGTTTTTCCTACCTTTCTGACCTATTGGAAACACCTACCTATGAACGACGAAAACTCTTGATGGATACCAAAAGTTTTCGATGTGAATGTTCTCGGTGTACTGGTCCTGACTACTGTAGATGTATGCCATGTCCAACTTGCTCCGAACAAGTACCTTGCCAATACATGGACGACGAGTCCAATGATGATGCATATTGGGAGTGCCGTAACTGTGGCACATTAGAGGCGGATGCTTTTGGAGCGACCGAACGTCAATTGACCAACACCTTGGCCGTGATTAATCGAAAAATAGAGCTTCAGACGGATTTTGACTCGATCGACGCCGAATGTTCCCCCACCATGCTACAAGAACTCGTACAGGAATGTCAAAACGAACTTTCCGAGACGCATCACTTGACTATGAAAGCCTTGCGATTACTTTTCACTTCTGTCACGGCTCGGGCCTATGTACAAATAAAAAAAATGATGCTCCGTGGCTTGCCCGTTGCCACACCACCCATTCATTCCTTGTTTCGACAAAGTGTGGTAGCAGGCATCCGGTTGGTCTTGGCGGGGGAATGCGTGGCAGCCGAGTGTACGGGTTGTCAACGTGCCTCCATTCCTACAACCAGCGAAACCAAGGATGCAAGTCTGTACCTTCAACCCCGGCATAAACCCAACTATGATCGAGCATTGGTTATGCAGCACATTTGTGACAATCTCTTTCGTCTTCCTCCCACTTGGTGGCCGCCACTTGCACTCACCATGGCCATTCGATATTTACCTATCATGAAGGCCCGATTTGGATCAAAGGTAGCACACATTGAAGCCCGGATAGACCGTATATTGTCAAACCTTGAATGCATCGAGTGTGGAACCTATTGGGATGCCTATACCGGAGAAAGGTCTCCTCCACAACCACCATCACCGTCCGTCGCAACCGATGAAGAAATCAAAGAAAGTGGGCAGTCGCCCAAACTGCAGAATGGCAAAGACAAGGCAACCAACAAGAAAAAGAATAACAAGAAGAAGAATCGAAGAAAGTAGTGGACACGATGAACATGAATATATACTGTTTAATTTGTTAGCTAGCCTTGTTTTCAACAGTTAGTTAGTTCCATGCAAGCGATGCTCGATCGGTCCAATATATCTCACTATCCAAACAAGTGGCATCCATAATCTCCTGCAATAGTGTTTTGTTCTGAATCAATTGCTCCGCCACTGTTTGTGCTTTTAGATTGGACGAGAGTTGCTCCGGTGTCACAGCCCCTGACAAGACGCGAGGACGGAATGGTTGCGCCAAAATGCAGGCCAAGGCCAATTGATCGGGTTCACAATTCAGTTTCTGACTATATTCGAAAATGGCGGGGTTGCGAAGAGCTCGTCCATTCGCCAGGCCCTCCTTGATGATGATAATATCAAGACCTGCTTGGTGTGCTTCGAGAAGTGCCTCACTCGGACGTTGTTCCAATACATTAAAGGTACATTGGACCGAGTCAAACAGAGGCATTTCATTCGCACGGTTCCCATCCAACGACACACGGATCTTCATGGCCTCTCGAATAATATCTCCCTGTTCGGGACCAGAAACGGACAATCCGATTGCCCAGCCTCGTTCCTGTCGACACAAAGCCAATGCTTCATGAGCCCTTGTATCCGTCAAGATGCCAGAATCAAAGGTTGCCGAGTGGATTTGATATAAATCTAGATATTCTCCAAGGAGTTCATCCGTCTCTTGCACTTGTTTCAAGAAATTTTCTGTCGAATGATCCTTGACTTCATGTTTTTCACCAGGAGGTAGCTCTACTTGGAAATCGGCCACGTAGGTATACCCCCATTTGCTCGACACATACACTGCCTTGGGGTCCACCTGGTGGTGACTACGAAGATAGTCACCCACAAATTTTTCCGACAATCCATACGATCGAGCACAATCCAACCAAAGACGAGGATACTCGATGGAAGATGACGACGAAGATTCGTCAAAAAGTCGATCCATGACCAGATTGGCTTGCTGTTGCATTTTCTCCACCGTCCGATCCGTCGAACCAAAGATGGAGGCCCGATCCAAATTGATATATCCAGGCCGGCCCAATGCTGCCATGCCAAGACCCATCCGAGGCAACGCAGTCGAAGCAGTTTTGGGTACGGCCATGGTGAATAAACGTTGCAAATCACACTGAAAAAGGACTTCTTACACAACCAACGTCAAACTCATCAACAAACGGGACTCGTTTCCGATTCGCGATTCCAATGCCACCTGGATTTTCGAAGGAATTCTTGCCCGCAAATTTCGAACCGTGCGACACGTGACGGGGGTTTCAACGAAAGATATCGGATTTCGATTTTTTTACATTTCTTCTTTTTCCGACAGGTAGTGTTCGCAACACGATGAAGACTGCTGTTCTTATCTCGATTATTGCATCGGCCGCTGCCTTTGCTCCATCCAAGCAAGCTTTCTCCTCCTCTTCGGCTTTGAAGGCGTCGTTTGAGAATGATTTCGGTGCTCAACCTCCCCTTGGATTCTTTGATCCCCTTGGACTTGTGGCGGATGGCGATCAAGAAAAGTTTGATCGTCTTCGTTACGTGGAGCTTAAGCATGGACGCATTTCGATGCTTGCCGTTGTTGGATACTTGGTCCAAGAGGCTGGTATCCGCCTTCCAGGAAATATTGACTATTCTGGCTGGTCTAGCCTTTGCCGATATTCCCAATGGATTCGCTGCCTTTAACATCATCTCTCGTGCTGGCATTGCCCAAATTGTAATCTTTATTGGTTTCTTGGAACTCGCCATTATGAAGGATATTACTGGAGGAGAATTCGTTGGGGATTTCCGCAACGACGCATTTGACCTTGGCTGGGACACGTTCGATGAAGAAACCAAGCTTTGGAAGCGTGCCACGGAGCTGAACCAAGGCCGTGCGGCCATGATGGGTATCCTTGCTTTAGCGGTCCATGAACAATTGGGTGTGCCTCTGCTCCCCTCTCATTAATGCTGCCAACATGATGTAGTGCTCATGAGGACTAACTGCCTGGTCGAAAGCTCACCAGAAAATGACGAGCCGAGGTGCAGGCCATGTTTGAGCAGGTCCCGTGATGACACGAAATCTTCACCATCACGTCAACTCGCTCTGGTTCCAGTTCACTGCCAATATTCTTATTTTAGAGTTATAACCAAAAAACACTACCAGGGATTTGACCGCATGCAATAGATGGATATACTCTGTATTAGAACTATGTGAAGCAGGTATGAACGCATGTACCGGTAATATAACATATGGTGCGTACCAGATACGCTGCCAACTGTACTGTATCTTTGATTGGTCGGATTGACAGTGAACAACCAAATCGCCAACCACATTTGATGTCACAGTCATTTCGAGGAGGGCGATGGAATTAACAGTGAAGTACCTCTGCCATCATTCCTACCAAGTATGATTGTATCAGAAAGGTGCATCAAGAAATCAGCTGGGAGACTTCAGCACCAATGTCCTTTGATGAAACAGAATATCCAGATCAGTTGTATACGGAATTACAATCTCGCATTCTCGTCAACGTTCCCCGGTTGACAGGATCCCTTTCCATCCTTGGGTCGTCAGTTATTGTCTACATTATTCTCAAGGATAAAAAACACAAGCTTCGACGTGTCTATCACCGAATCCTCCTGGCCTACAGTTTGTTTGATATATTATGTTGCTTCAACTTTGCACTCTCGGCAGCGGTAGTACCCAAAAACACGCCAGGAGTTTGGGGGGCTACGGGGAATGTGGCTACCTGCGAGGCAAGCGGATTTGTCACTCATTTTACTTTTGCATTGGGGCTGTATGGTTCATTTATATGTATTTATTACGTGTTGGTGTTGCGGTATAAAATCACTGAGGAAACCCTGGCACGCAAGGTCGAGCCAGTGGTTCATTTTGTGGCGATTGCCCTTCCTTTGGTTCTAGGAAGTCTCATGCTTAAGAAGGACATGTATAATCCGGCAAATGTATTTGTCGGTTGGTGTTTCATGAATTGCTATCCGATGGATTGCTTAAGACGTGAAGATATTCCATGTCAACGAGGCGAAAATTATCAAGTCTGGGTCTTGATTCATAATCTTCCTTTTGTCGGTTTCTTCTTGAGTGTGGTGGTATCATGCGTACTCACATTCTTGGAAATTCGAAAATCAGAAAAACGAGGTGCACGATGGGCATTGTCTCGGCAACAATCAAGAATCCGAATGAGGGAATCCGCTGCACAAGCACTCTTGTACATTGCCGCCTACGCGATCACCTACTTTTCATATGCTGTGGCGAGCCTACTGGGGCCAAAACCCGCCACCATAGTGAATCGAAATTTTTATTTCCCCATGGTCTTGAGTGCCAAGTTTTTTCTACCACTTCAGGGGTTTTGGAATTGTTACATTTATATTCGACCAAGATACAATGCTATACGGCGGAGACATACCGAGTTACCATGGTACCATGTACTCCATGTTGTAATCGCAGCGAATGAAGCTCAAACAGATGTAATGCGAAGTGCTCGTAGGGTGCAACAAATACAAGAGTCCTCTCAAAGGATCCGACTGGGTGCGGAAGCCAATGAACCTCAATCACGAACCCGTCGAGTAGCATCCAATGATTCCTTCAACCCCGAGCTTGTTGCCAGCGAATACTTTCTAACTGCGGGATCATTGCACCCCATTTCTAATGTGGAGGACCATCTGGAAGGCACCGAGACTCCGTCACGAATACGTCGTGACGAATCCACTAGTGAAAATGGCGATTCCTTCAATGCAGAACTTGTTCCAAGCGAGTACTTTTTAACTGCGGGATCCATGAACCCTATATTTACCGTTGAGGGCCAGCCCGAGATGGGCATTGATAGCCAGGAAAAGTCAAATCATCATCATAATACCAAGGTCAAATCAAGAAACTCCATTCTCTCTCTGTTTTTTCATCCGGAACATGATAATGACGCCTCACTGTCAAGTGAGGAAATTACATTTCATCGTGCGTCTTCACCATCACCATCACCATCACCATCCATACAAGCAAAGGGATCTCCCATGCAGCGACATGACCAGCAGCTCGAAGAATCAAGTCAGGAGATCATGTTTTATCGTTCACAAAGTTTATCGGATAGTGGTGAGGGATCACAAGAAATATGTAACATCTTGAAGGATCAGACAGGGACCGACCAACAGGAAGATGGAGTTTCAGTCAGTGAAACTCCAGCAGCAGTGACAAATACTGACCGAGAAGGTTGATGTCAGGATTCCTCCCATGTCCGCTTGAGGCTCGAGGGATTGTTGGACCAGTTCTGCAACGTGATCCAGAAATTCTCTTGAGAACAGTGGAACCTGCCCCTACCTCCTTACCACCCATTCTCTTCGGGCGGGTCCTCTTGATTCTACTCTGATCACACCGGCAGCTGAAGCTAGAGATGATTCACGCATGGACGTGAGCAATTGGTCCTTCAGTTACCGGTATTTACAGTGACTCGTGGTACGTAAGGATCCCCATCACGTAACATCACATTTGGTTGTGTTTTTGATATGGCAAGGACGATAAATATCCAGTCACTTTGTTTATATCATGATGATGTGATCGTTGGACAAACAAAATATTTTGCACGATCATTACTGATAGTGCTGGAAGTTTTATGGAGGAAAAAATCTAATAGTTCCACATAAGAGCACCTGCCAATACTCCCTATGCAAAAATCTATCCCACCGCTAGGAACGGCACATCTCTAGGTACATTTTCAAGGCATATACCGATAGTTCACTCAAAAATTACTCAATCAGTTTCATTCCACTTGCTTCACAAATCACTTTCTTATATTACAGTTAGTCAATGGACTTTGTAGGTAATCGACATTTTCTACTAATGTTATTAGTACATATTTTGCGATGCCCACTTCAATTTTTAGCTGCCTCCACGAACGCTTTCAGGAAACCTCGTTGTCCACTCATGCTCCAATTGGAAGCATGTACAATCGAAACCTTATTCATCAATTTGTGTTTTTGTTGGACTGCTGCTTTGCCTGGACTTTTTTGGTAGTTCCTTTTGGTCGACCACGAGAGCGTCTTGGTCCCGTCAATGTGCGGAATGTGGAGTCACAACCCGCCGCCCGAGTGGTACTCGTCATGATTCTGCCATTGCCATTGTCCTTGTTATTGGTTTGATGACCAACCTTGCTGTTGATCAATGCTGCAGTTTGAGGCATACTGGGAGTTGTTGGTCCTTGTTTTCCTTGTTTGTCCTTGTATCGTCGAAGTCTTCCATTCAAAACGTCACGAGTCACACCACGAATCCCATGCATGGCAAGACAATCCATGACTCGAGGAATCAACTTGTGTGGTACCCTGCCACCATTGTTTCGTTGTTCAAATATAATACATTTCACCGCCATTCCAATGATCGCATCTTGGTTCTTGGAAAACATTCTCAACAGAGTAAGTGGGGTCGTAGTGACACGGCACAAAAATAAAAGCCAGGATGGAAAAATGTGAGTGAAGTCCTTTCCAATACTGACGACATTGGGTTCGACAATCAAGCTTGTCGTACTGTGACATGATTTCTTCCATGTGACGCGGACGAAGTACAGAAACTATATGCCCACCCACAAGATTATGGAGAAACCTTTTTTGATTTGGTACAGGCAATTTGTTCCAACGGCCAACTTGGTGGCTGTGGAATAGAAATGAAGGGACCTCACACCACATTGGTGCGTTTTGTCGAAAACGAAAGTAATGCCTTTGTCGATGGAAACTGTAAATTTCGATAGAAAGAAGAATATCCTACTCCGGAATGAGTAGGATGAATTCCAAGCAAGATGATGATACTCCACTGGATTTTCCCGACTCAAAACGCCCTCGACGAACCATGTATCATCCATGGCAACGTCGTAAAGTGACCATACCCGACGAGGAGAATGAATCATCATTATTATTATCATCCAGCAGTGCGGCCTATTGTGTATCGGATCATCAATTTTGGCACGACTTGATAGCTCCTCTACCACATTCCATTCCTCGACGACCATGGCCGACGAGTCAAGTATTGTCGTCGACAATTACAGCAAGTAATACTACCACGACTATTCTGTCGTCATCCCCATTGTTACAAGCCTTTTATGAATCCATTGGAAAAGCGATCCCTGGAATGGATGTTAATGACAAGAAGAAACAATCTGCCGAAACATCGGACAAGATGACGGAACAAGATGGGATTCTGGAGGGATTTGGATAATCCAGCCTTTTCGACATTGACTCCCTCTCAACATCGTCGATATTGGAAGTTGGTCCAACAAACCGAACGTCGAACACCATCCGAAAAAAATGCATTGGAAACAATTACAAGCATTAATACCTGCCGAACAAGCCAAGTATCGACAAGCGGTCCAACAATTTTGGTTGCATCACAAACATGATCGCCTATTGTTGGGATTCCAATCATCCTCGTCGTATCTACATGGATATTGTCAATGGGCATGTACGGAACATGGTCGCTACAAAAATAACCATCTAGCGACGACTACTACCACCACCACCCAAGCCACCTATGGGAAATGTCGTCAGGTCTTGTCGTTGCGGTCGACGGCAGTCAACGAACAAATGGTACTCGATGTCACGACATTGGATTTCAGAACAATAGTGGCCAAACACAATACTAGTTTCGACCAGATTCCTTTGGTGGCAACCTTACCCACGAGTGGGACTCGCATCCCTCATCCATCGGACTCGTTGGGCGATGTACCACTATCCCAAGATGGACAAGCTTTGGAATTGGCAGACCAACACGGGGCACAAATGATAATTACCGATCAAACATTGGAAACTCTCCTCAAGATTCCTGGAGATGGCACTACGCAATGGATTCTTCCAGTGATACAAAACATTAATACTCATAGTGGTAGTGTCTTGGTTGTGGATGATCCATTGGAGCAAATGTATACCACTCCTCGCGAGTGCCTCACGTGTGGTATTCAAGAAGGGCTCTACCAACACTTGATCCAAACCAACAGCTGCAACAAGACCAATGATGGTTCGTTACCAGATTCATCATCATTATCGTCATCATTATCAAGGGCTCATGTATATACAATATGGAATCTTCCTACCGGACGACGCTCCAAACCATTACGAGTCTTGATTCGGTCGACTGTCCGATTACAATGGCCTACAACGACGACCGCCCAACAACAACAACAACCTCTGAAGATTAGGGTTCATGTGGATTTTTTTCCCGAACGCGGACAAGAGATTGCTTCTCGATACGAACGGTCGCTCTGGATATTGGATCAATGTCTGGGTCATGTTGGAAAATTGTGTCGAGTCGATGGTCGCCATGGTACCATACTCGAATTGCAAGATACCAGTGTCGCTCATGCCTTTGCTACCGATACTGAAGATCCCATGTCAGGTTTTGTTCAAGTAGTTCAATTCTTGCAGGCCGTGGCAACTATTGATTTTGGGGATGGGAATATTACTGCTACTACTACTGCTGACCCAATGGGTGAAACATCGTCGTCAACATCATCATCATCATCATCATCATCCCGTCTATTGTGTCTCCCCAGTCGTGAATCTACGAGTAGTAGTGGTACTGGTGATTCTATACCCGATCCCTATTCCGTTTCCGTTCATGCACCCTCGAAAAAACAACAACAACAACAACAACAAGGAGACGATGATGTGGTTATCGATTTACAAGTCTTGTTACGCAATGCAAATGGTGTCTTGATGAATGCCAAGGCCATTGGGGAATGTTATCGACCGTGGAAATGGGATATTACAGACCGGATACCATATACCTTTCCAACCAATCCACCAGATACGAAAACCACCACAACATTCAAAACGAGCAGCAGCTACCAAAACTATAACACCACCAAGACCTATGAAGTGTGAGTGGGTAGAGCTCATCATTTTATAGTCCGAAACTATTGCATATGTAGTGAATAGGTATGATGCTTATCCATATATATACATATGTGGAAGCCGCGGTTTCAAAGTCAAACTTGGATGTCATTCCAAGTGAGGTTGTCTCCATTCACTCTGTCATTAGAAGAAGGAAGGATTGAACTTGCACCGAGTTTGTCATTGCCCCAACATATTGATTATTGGATTTAGTAGAATATAATCGACGACGCGCCGATCCACGCCACTTTTGTTTCGTCGACTTTGGCCGTGTTGGTTTCGATTGGCGGCACAGTCAAATCATCATCATCATCATGACCATGGACGCCAGTTGGGACTTGCGCAGCACGGTGGCATCCCCTCGGAGTTTGTGTGTCTATACGGCAGCAGCAGGTTCTCAGGAAACCAATCCATTCGAGGTGGCTGCGGGAGCAGCTGAAACACCGACCGCTCAAGCCGTCGTCTTTGGAACGGAAAAGGGAAGTCTCCATTACCGCACCTACCCATCGCCATCCACGCCAGGTGGTGCCACCACAGTACGACCCCCAATTGGTGCTACAGCAGGAAGACGACCTCCTGCCAATTTACCACGGGCCTATTTGCCGGTGGATTTGGCAGGATCAAGTCTACCTGGGGCTGTCGTGGGGGTATTGCAAGCGAAAGGGACTCCGTCGCATCGTCCCGTCTTTTTGGTTCTTGTCGACGATAATCGTGGCAGTCATCAAAGCAGCAGCAATACTAGTACAGCTACTAGTGGCCACTATGCGACGCTTCTTGTGACCTTGCAACAAGGAAGTTTTTCCAAACTACCCACACCGGCCAGTTTAGGTGGAGGTGGATTACCCCGAGTCTCTTGTGCCAGTTACCATCCCCGATGTGGTTTTGTCATGGCAGGTGGTCGACGACTTTACACTATCCCACCAGAAGCCTTATTAGAGACCAATGCTTCTACGTCCAACAAGCGACGTACACAATCCTCTCCACCGGTGGATTTCTCTTCTGTCGTACTACCAACTCCGGGCGCAAGGGGAGGGCAAGATTCCCTACAAGTTACTGGAGGGGGTAAAGTGGCCGTAGTAGCTGTGGGAAATAGTGTCGTCGCTGTTGTTGGAAGAGAAGATGGTGTGGACGATCCCACTTTGGTTGCAGCAGGGGGTGGAGGAGCCAATAACCCCTCCAATGCTCAACAGGAATGTGTGCGAGTTGTGAACTTTCCCCAATCTTCTCAAGTTCATCCCATCATTGTTTTGGATATCCAGGATCCTAGTATGGACGCAGATTGGTCCAGCTTGCTCTGTGCCAATGGTCGAGAATGTGCCATTATTGATTTACAATATGCGCAGAATCAAGTGTCGTGTGCTCCACCGCGGAATGGCATGGTCACCATTTCGTCACCGATTCTGGCAGCAGCCACTAGTTGGCCTTGGCTGGCACTCTTGACATCCGATGGCCTCGTCACGATTCGAAGTTCGAGTTGTTTGGCAATTCCCTTGAAAACGGTAGAAGTTGGTACCCAACCCAATGACTTTTTTGTCCTGCGAACCTTCCATGACGATTCGGCGACTCACACCTTCCCCTACATTGTCGCGGGAAGTTATTCTGGTCAAGCCAAGGTGTTGCATTGTCAGCCAGATTCGACACAAGAGCTCGCAGATCGTCTCATGAGACATGCCATTGATGCTTTCGGCTCCAACGGCTTTCCTCGAAGTGAATTGGCCGAAGCCCTTCATGCAAGCTTCACGGCAACATCCTATGTTGGCCCGGAACCGACGGATCAAGCAAGAGATCTCTTGAGACAATATTTGGAAGCTATCCTAGGCTTGGCTGAATTTGAAGGTGGTGGCGCTACTGGCTGGCCCACGGAACGACATGCGGCAGGGGATGGTACTCTTCAACCACATTCATCCAAAACAGCCGCCTTTCACATGAACTCGTCGTCATCTTCAGCTTTTGTCGAAGCATCAAGACAAGCGGGACTGGCAACGCAAGCTGGGAATAATAAAACTACCAAGGCAGAGCCTTCGCCAGTGGTCACGGCCGAAACACCAAATGCACTTGTCACTGGTACTGCCTTGTTATGTTTGGTCTGTATGCAACTATCTCCTACTCCCAAAGCGGCTTTAGCCAACCGTGCTGCCAAGGCATGTGCTGCCAAAATGGGAGTTCTCATTGAGAACACACCAACCGGTGGATCCACCTTGAATGCAGCAGCTATTCGGGTATGTGAGCTTGTTGCGGAACAACTTTTGACAGTTGCCAGTCACGAGTCGTTAGTACCATCAGCAACATCCGAGCCTACAGCCACACATATCCGAATAGGCAAATATACAACATCCAGTCAATTTCCAAAGGGAATGTCATCGAGATCTCTACAATCGTCCTACAACAACGCCATGGATTCTGTAGAAGCATCGACGTGGTTGCTTCGATCGTGCGGCAAACATGAACGCGCGATTGATATCCTCTATACAAGAATGCAACAACAGCAACAACTGCAGGGGCATGGCCAACAGCAATCGTCGACGACTTTGACAGGATATTGGTCCCCCATCAAATATGAAAGCTACACGGCTACCCATTTGAGTGAATTATGGGCTACCAATCAGGATGCAGCGTGTCAATTGGTGTTGCGCTCGCCGGCAACCACTCGTCTACTCGAGAACAATCCTCGCATGGGATTAAATGTGTTTACAGTCTTGCACCCAGAAAATAAAAGTCAATGGAAGCAACTACTTGCCAAGGATGATCCTTTGGCACACCCATCCTTTCCTTCCCGGGTGGTGCAACTCCTCAAGGGAATTCAACCCAAACTGAAAGAACCACCACCCGACTCGGGCGCCATCTTGCCCATGGATACTGGGCACGCCCTCGCCGTCGCCTACCTCGAGTCGGCCATTGGAATCGACACGGGTCGACCAACCGAGGAGGATGCTTTTGATTTGGTGGCACCTGACGAACATCAAGAAGAGCGCATTGCTGATTTTCACGATGAATTATGTTATTTGCTGTTAGAAGGTGTCATTGCCGAACGCGGAGACGATCCTGCACCAAGACACACCAACCACCAAAATTCCAATAATCCCAATGAAGAACAAGACGACGACAAGACCGAACTGGGAAGAATATATCGCCGGAAATTGCGACGATTTTTACAATGGCCACTTGCCAAAGTCCGATCAGAACGTCTCTTGAGTTCCTTACCCAATTCTTTTTTGCAAGAAAAGGCCTTGGTCTTGGGTCGATTGGGCAAGCACGAGGAAGCACTTCGGATTTTGTACATTGACTGTAAGAGTATGGATCTAGCCTTGGAGTACTGCGATGCGCGGTACGAGCGCCTGCAAGCTCGCTTGGAAGCACAACGAGCACGAATGATTGCCGCGGGTGTAGTAGAAGATCGCGAAGAGCTCAATCCCTTTGGCCCAGAAGTAGGACATCGATCCACCGGAGAAGGATGTGCCTACCTTCCCTTGGTCAAGGTTGCTTTAGAATCCGACCTGGACAAGAAACGCGGAACGACAGCTGCCATTCAAGTTTTGGCTCTCCGACGAAGCGTCATTGACCGTGCCGCTGCCTTGAGGTTGCTTCCCAAAAATGTCCCTGTCGCTGCGGTAGCTCGACCATTCTTGATTCCTGCATTGGTTGAAAGTGAATCACAAGCACGGCGTCTCAAAGTAGTTTCGTCATTGTTGCGGTCCAGACACAATGCACTGAAGCAGCAACTGACCGAGGCACAATTGAAGGCCCAAGCCCATCTTCACATTGTACCGCAATTGCGCTCCTTGAATCTAGGTGATCCCTTGCATTCCAGCAAGCCACTCAAGGCACGACCATCATTAACTGCGTCATCAACCTTTCCGGACGTTGTGATTACTAAATACTTTTTCCCAAGGCATGTGGTTATTCAAGCCAAGGTCACCAACAGTTCCTCTGCTGTCGATGGTAGAGCATTGGGAAATGTTGCCCTTGTGGTTGCCGAGAGTTCGGAAGAAGCCATTCAACCGTCCACCTTGGTTCCCATTAAAGTTTTACCCTTTAAGGCCACCGGTTCGTCGTGGTGTGTGTTGGTTGCTTCACCCAGTCGCATGGAGGGCACGGCAACATTGACATGTGAGTTACGATACACCGTCTTGGGCGCCGATTCAGCGTCAGGAGCGCTTCTTCCTTTTAGCGCTACCGTTGGTGGACGAAACTTTGTGGAAGAATTACAAGATTTGGAGGTGGTTTCCTCCAACTTTTCGTGAGAGAGACGTAAAAAAGTATTAGACCGAGAACGAGAGACTTAACCTAGCGATACTACCACACGTTGTTTTATTTATCATCTAGTTGATGCTGCTGCTTATCCTTTCTTTCCACATATATTTTTTCCATTATCAAAAGCATCCACAGCAGAGAAAACTGCGTTTTTGCACTTCGACATCCTTCAAATCATCGGTTCTCATCCACGATGCTCGTCGTGGTTGTCCGAGAGTACTATTCTCTAATCGATTGTCGGCCCATTGATTGGTAATAGATTTCAGTCGATCCTTGCGTTCCGCCTTGCGTTCTTCATATTCTTGGATTCGTTGTTTTTCACGAGTCCTTTGTTCGGCAGCGGTACGAGGAACTTCTAGAATCAAGCGCCGGGAAGAACTGCTGGTGACATTGCGCGATGATGGTGATGAAGATGGAGTTTGCACCATAGATCGCTGACTCTCTCGCTTCGAAAGACTGGGTCGATGGGAAGCCATGTTTTTGGAAGAAGCGTATCAGTTATGAATAGTGAAACAGTGCTGCTTCGATACTTCTCGATGAAATTTCGAAAATAAATGCATTTGTTAGAAGGAGTCTCTGCAACCATTCCCAGTTGGCACCACCGTGCACCTTGACCGGTGGCCGTTCAACAGACAAATCCGACTCGAGCTGTGGCGAATGAAATGGACGACTAAATAGACTCAACCTGTCCTATTTTGTAACGTTCAAAACGGCCGTCGCGATATTCAAATTTTGCAACGACCTGCCCTCTCATTCATCATCATGGGATTGTGTGTTATATTAGACGATCACACCTTTCATCGCTCATCACTTACTCGGCCTTTCCTGCGACAGTTTATATATATTTGTTGAAGAAAATGTCTCGTTCCCCCATCCGTTCTCAACAATGGCATTCTGCCACCAAGCGGCACATTCTGCGAGGTTGGACTGACGAACAAGCTACCGTCGAAGGAACCAATCCGGAACATGTCAAGTTGCTGCAGAAAGATCTTCAAAACAAATTCAATCAGATTATAGAGAACCTCAAAGCCGACGCAGAGGATGCCAAGTTGCAACAAGAAGAGGCCTTGAGCATGGGTCTTGTGAGACTTCCCAATGCCATTCGACAAATGACTGTCAAAGAATTCAATGAGGCTCATCAATGTGACCTTCTTAGCCTCCTCAAGTCCAAAGATGGCGTTGTTTTGTCCAAGAATTTCCCATTCAACACTGGAAAGAAGCGTGAATACAACATGACAGTGGAAGCAACACCAGCCCACAGAATTCGTGCACAAAGCGAGGCTCCCATGTCGGTATTACGCACGGTTCGAAAAGGAGAAGGACTGTTGTAAGTATTTTTTATGATTGAAAGCACATCCATTTGTATGAAAAAAACATCCACATATTCTAACATTGCCGTGGAATGAAGCTCTGCGAATGGATCACCCGTGGAAGCCCATGAAGTTGGTGCAGTTGTGGCAACAGTGACTAAAAAACGCCGAGGAAATGAACCGGGGGCAGCCAATTTCGAGATTAATGTTGGCGAAGGCCGTGTCATCAATCTGAACGACCCCATGGACGTAAGGGAATTGGATTCTGATATGAAGGCTACTGCTGCATCTCAACTCAAAGTCTTGCAAGATCAAATGGCTAGCCTGATGGCACAGTTGACGAATTAGATAATGCTGGTTTCATTAGCAGGGACGACCAATAATTGCTTCTGTGCATCGGTGCCTGGTAAAGACATAATATGTACCGGTTTCGGCCGAAACGTCGCTGCCCCACCAACACATCCTATCGGTTTCTCAAATTCAACAGAAAAGAACTTTTTCTAAACTTTGTAGGTTCATGGAAAACCCATTTATCACTAGTTTACCATACAAACCCACAACTTTGCATTCATATAATCTTGATGTGAACAGAACAACACATGTGACATGGAAGAACGCGAGCCAACAAAGAGCTTTTTCATCGGAAAGCGAGCTATGAATTGGCCTTTTTGTTCTCTGCCCACTGGCTGGATAGTTTCTTCTTTCTCTCTTCCCGCTCCTTCTTCTTTTGCTCAAACTCGGCGTTTCGATCTTTGGCGCGTTGATCTCGTTCTTTTTCGGCTTCAGACTTGGTACCCGTCAAAGTATTTAATCCTTCTTTGGCTTGGTTGGTGACTTCATTAGCCTTGTTCTTGGCAACCAATTGACCAACTGGGTTCGATGCTCCGGCTCCCATGGTTCAACTAGTAATAACAATATTCAGGGAAAAAAGACAATAACAGTAACAGCAGTAGTGATAAAGACCAAGGTGGACAAACCCTTGGATGATTATTATTATTATCACAGTAGGGTTTGGTACCGGTAATGTTGCAGTGTGTTCGGTGTTTCTCACAGCACCGCGACGGTCATTCTGGAAATCGGATGATTTCTGTTGTTTTTCTGTTTTTGTAAAATTTGTGAATAGGCCCAAGGAGAATTGCCCAATCGACTTGGTTGATCCCAGAGGCAACAGGTAGGTTAGTACGATCGACTAGTAGGTCGGGACTGCGGTAAAGGTACCTGAGTACCTGTCATCACGGGACCGTACAAAACGTGACCCCACAATACACTCTATCGCACCTACCGGTAGGTATTTCGTTGCATCTGTTGGTAATAAAATGTTATATTTTGCCTACCCGTACCAAGGTTTGAATCGATGGAAATTTTTTCCCTGGATTCTTGTTTTGTAGGCGATCCATCCCAACACTCCTCACTACCCTTGTACCCGGTACGAGTGTTCAAGCATTGGTTGCAATTTCATCCGCGTCGTCGATGGTCATGCCAGATTTAGCGACAAATCTTGGAAACTGTACTTGTACCGGTTTACATGCAAGGGATCGGCTTCGGAATCTGGAAAATGTCGTTGATTTTGATTCTTGGTATCCAATTCAACGGTCCAAGGAATCATTCGAATCTGGAAGCACATGGTTCACATGGACTCGCCTGCCGATTGCCGATGCGATTCCCCACGCTGTGACCACGTCTGTGGACACAAGATATCGGTGCAGTGAAGCGATAGGTGAGAGAAGTGAGTGGGTCATCGCCTGCCCCATAGGTTGCGTGACGACGCGCCGGTTCTGTGTGGCGTTTAGGCGTTGTGACGAATGACGGACCGCGTAGAAGTAGATCCTGCTTGCGGTTTACAGGAAAAACTGTACCAAGGTTTTTGTGGGAATCGGAGCGCGTGACGTCAAAGGGATTCTATTGGTCCAGTGTACTCTTCCATCCGTGGCCCTGGTTGGAGACGGCGGGTCCAGCTCGTTTTCACGTTACACCCGACCGTAGAAAAAGATCCTCTCCTTCGGAGGGCTCTCGTGTGAAAAAAAAAGAGAGAGAAAGAGCAACTGTGGTTTCGATTTTTGCTCATAAACTTGATCTACCTCTTGTTGTGTATTGGTTGAATGAAACAAGGTCATGTCATTTGTCTTTAGAAAATAAATAATCTTGTTGTGTCTGTCTGTTTGCTTTGCGATTCGACATAAAAAAATTGGTAATCGCTAGAGAGGGAAAAAAAGGGAACGATCCTTTCGTTGGAAGGTACCAATAGTGACATTTCGGCTATTGGAGGTAGGTTGTGTTGCCCTCCATTTTCTCTGGTGACAGTACTTCCTCAAGACGAGACGATTTCCATTGGAACAAGCCACTGCCACGTCCGTATCCAACAATCACAACAACAACAAGGGCGACTCAATGACCAGACCCAACACTCATAGTTACCCTCCTCACCACCCGTACTATGGACGACCTTTGATCGAGGTAACCGACCACGATGTGCTGTGTGGTAGGGGGGTGAATATTTCACAGCATCCTGGGAACGAACGTTTCCGTGCCTTAGTCAACACTCGGCAAGATACCTCATACTGTTCTGGTTTCACTACCAGTGAGAAACGAGCACTGGCAGAAGAGATCGTGGCTCATATTCGCAACTTGGACCCACCGGGGCGGTTCCTCAAGCGACTTGGCCGCTCTCAGAGTTCTAGGGGTCTTCATGGGCCTTGGGAGGAGCTCAGCCATCGTGAGTGTATCAAAAAGACATGTCAAGCCTTACGGGATTGTAACCGGCAGGATCGACAGGGTTATGCTGCCACTGTCATGGCTCCCACCGATGTCGCGATGAGTGCCGAAGAAAGGGCCAAGTCGGGTCTTTCACTCAAAGAACACGCAGCTGCCGCCGCGGCTGCCGCAGCCAGGGAGAATTCGAACACACTGGGGTACAGCTTTCAGCCATTACACGGATCCGAAGGTTCAGTGGCTAGCAACATTCAAGCCACCTTTGAATGCAGCGGCGAAGGTGCCCCCACCAAAACTCCCAACCGGTTGTCACCAACCGGCGACCTTGAAGCCTCTTGGCTCAAGAAGCAGAACACTGAAGACCCTCTGTCTGTACCACCACCAGTTGAAGATCTTCCGATACATGTTGCCGATCCGGTCATGTCCAATCCTCTCAACAGCCAAATTCATGCCACTCCTGCACCATTCGTTGCCCCAGTACCCGTTACTACCACTCCTCCAAGCACTCAATCACACAATCATCTCAATAGTCAACTGGGGCATCATGACTATCATCACACGGATCATCTCGTGGTTTCGCGGCATACCGACTCTCCTCAGATGCCATCGCCAACCACTGTGTTTCACCACCATCATCACGACTCGCTGGCACCAGCACCGTACTCTCCGGTGGTTCTACTTGGGCATGACGACGATCAGAACTTGGATCCACATGGGCATTTGGATGACTTCAACAACAACAACCACCACCACGACGTTCATCAGCCATTCGACCTTCACCATCCATTCAACACTAGTCATCACGACGATGACGATCAACACGAGGATATCCTGCAAACAGCTGCCGCTGCAGCAGCATCCTCCATGGGAAACAACCCCTACCATCATCGTGACAACAGCCTATCATTAATTAATGCTGACGATGATGGTACTAACGAATCCTTGCACCTTGCCGATTTGTAATTGGTATTGTGAAAGCAAGTGATTTTATTTTTCATTTTATATCCTCAACCTCGGGGATATTCTACCCAACACTCACGCACACACAAGAAATACTATACAAAACTACAGCTTCATTTTCGTACGGAACGAATGACCCTGGATTTGTTGAAAACCCCATCGAGCATATCAAGAAACATCTTTTAATGATCGGTGGTACTACTCTAAGAAACACAAACTCTCCATTTTACTGGAGACGAAGAGCAAGGAAGCGAGTACGATTCTTTTGCGTTTCAACCCAATAAAAACAAAGAGTTTGGCTCGCTAGCATGGGAAAGGTTCCAGCCAACCGAACAAACAATAACAACAACAACAACAACAATGTTGCCTTCACTGGTTTTGTCAAGCAGTGAATATAGATAGAGACTACAGACACTTGGATGCGTCATTTACAAGAACTACTACTACTAGGTTATTATACAAGTACTACACGACTTTTTATATCCATCCATTATTCTTGTACTACAAGACTTTTTGTATCCATCCATTCACCTGGGGCAGTATCTTGTAGGAGTGACCCAGCACCGCCACCGGTATAAAAATGGTCCATGTGTAAGAGACGAAATCAGAAATCCCCAGTAAAATGGGAATCCTGCGAAATTAATGGCCTCACCTGTCGCGTCCAGCGAGCAGACCGGGCCAAGTGCATTATTGCCCCATGTTAGTCGGAGTGCCAATCCACATTCGTTTTTATGTGCCCATGCGTGACATTTTTGGGAGTCGATCACTCCGTAAGACTGACCTTCAATTGCCCTTCATTGGCTGCGGACAAACCGGACTACAGCCGACGTGAGCACGGCGATTACCGTGAGACGAAGGAAGGACGTTGTTGTCGAACTAGTCACATTCACGCGGGAAGGGAGTTGTTATCGAACTAGTCAAGAAAGAGAAATTTACTGGGAGCAGGGCGCGAGAATCTCGTCGTCAGTGTTGCCCCTCGCCAAGAATCTTCACAGCTGCTTCGACACAACGGTTGTGCTGTTGTTCGTACTTGATATAGGCTAACTGTAAATGACGCTATCCGACCCAACAAAACAGGTATCAATAAGACTATCGTAAGATGCGCTTCACAGTTCCACTGTACACTGGTTTTTCAGTGGCGGTGTTGTCACATTGTTTCCGACTCCTTGCCCTTGGCACCGTTTCGAAACTTCCATTTTCTGCCATGAGAGGCACTCTGTTGTTGGGAGTCGCCGCCTATCAACCGCCCCGATCAAGCAGGGTCACGCGATGGATTCCCCGATATCGCAAATTCAAGGAAGATGGAAACCCCAAGCAGAACTACAAACTCGATGTTGATCAAGACGTCCTCCCCGAACTTAGGAAAAGGTCCACCCAGTTTGGAATTCTGGGAATGGCACTCAATGAGCAGTCACACAAGTTGAGACAAACAGTCCCGGTTACCGATGTTCATGACCTTCGCAAGGCAGTACTAGACGATCAGTACTCCTTGTCACAAGTAGAACTTGCCAAACAAATAGATGCCTCCATCAAGGAAAGTTTAGACGCCACGTTCCTCCAGAACCATGCTGTTCTGCAACTCATGAAGCAGAGATTCGAAAGCGGTTCGAAGCCTGGTCATCGACAAGACAATGCTACCTTGGCCCTTGCCATTGAGGGTGGCGGAATGAGGGGCTGCGTCAGCGCCGGAATGGCGGCAGCCATAGCGTCGTTAGGGTTAACGGACACCATTGATAGAGTATACGGGAGTAGCGCTGGTTCCGTTGTTGGAGCCTACATGGTTTCGCGTCAGATGTGTGTGGATGTTTATGTTGACATCCTACCGGCAGCCAAGAAGCTTTTTGTTTGCAAACGCCGCCTTATCTCTGGCTTGGTCAAGCAATTGGCTGGCCTTGTAGGCAATACCTTGCGCTTTAAAACGAAAAGCAAAGACTCATCCCAGTCGCCACCAGGAATGAACATCAGCTTTGTTTTGGACAATATCATGGGGCGTGACCATGGTATTCGCCCATTAGACTTTGAAAAGTTCATGCAGAACAATGAACATCAGCCCCTCCGTATAGTCGCTTCAGCAGTGGACGCCGATGGACACCTGCAGACCAAGTGCTTTGGAACAGAAGATTTCTTCGGTGAGAATATTGCTCAATGCCTTGACGGTCGTCGAGAAGGACTCTTTGCATGCTTGAAAGCGTCAATGACAGTTCCTGCAGCCACAGGCCCTCCCGTAGCTTTGACGTGGGCTTCGGAACGGAACAAGGGAGTTAATGGATCTGTGCCCTTTTTCGATGCCTTTTGCTTTGAACCTATTCCATACAGAAGCGCTGTTGAGGAAGGGGCCACTCACGTAATGGCACTTGCCAGCCGTCCACTCGGGTTCCAGCCAAAAACTAAGCCTGGGATTTATGAGAAAACACTTGCCCCGCTCTATTTCCACTCACACAACCTCAAAAAAGTCGCGGAGTTCTTCGAGAACGGAGGGCAACAGTACTTGTACGCTGAGGACATTTTGACGCTGAAGGAAGCAAAAATGAACCTTCATGATCCTGTTCTCGTACCTCCACCCAAGATTCTCTACGGCTTGGATGGCCAACATCGTCAAACAATCCAATCGGAATCAGAGCAGCGAGATCGGTGTTGGAAAAAGGCTCATATGCTACCCGTACAAGTGCCTCCTGAAACGTCAGAGTTGGGTACTCTTGAACAAGACAAGGACGCTGTCTTGCAAGCTGTGCGCGGTGGATACAGCGCAGCATTTGATTTGCTCGCTCCAATCGTCGGGCTTGCCCTGAAAGACATCTCGGGTACGGAAGCTGCAAAGCTCATGTTTCCAGATCTTGAGGTCGAGGAACAAAGTCTTGATGGTACAAACCTGGACAAAATTATGCTCCAGACGACTGTACACGTTCCGGGTGAGTTTATCCTGAGTGACAGCACATTCGGCGAAGATACCATGTTCACCGACATGACCACTAGTCACCCACCGAACCGGGACATGATCCCTTCACACACTCTCTTGTCGGCCCTTCCAGGATTTCAGGGTGGACGATTGCATCATTTATCCAAGGGCTTGAGGTATGGTAGGAAAATATCTTTGAATCAAGCAGAATCCTTTGATACCATGACGCCGTGAGATTCATAGTAAGCAAGTTTCTGGACACCCGCAGACTAGGATACGTTTTTGTCAAGATGCCGTGCACGTCGCAAGGCAAAGTATTCCGTTTTAAGATTGAAATCCAGATAATTCAATTCCTTTTCCCATTGTTCTAGTACCGAGTCGCATAGGATTCGCCGCTTCATCTCTGATTCGACCCATAGTACCTCCTCCACAAATTGTTGAAGCGCTATTTTGTAAATGAAGTGGTCCACCCTCGTCAAGACGTCAATCTTTTGTAGAATGTCGGTAGGGAAATCTGCGACCAAAGGGCGATGCGATGACGACGACAAATTGTAATGCATATCCTTGACATCTTTCAAGCCATGCGACTCTGGTGCTGTTTCCTCCTCGTTGATTCGACAATGACAGGTCTGTTCCAAATACTCTTGGATTAATAATCGAGATTGGTGGTTGTTGCTGTTGTTATTACCACCATCACCAGTATTACCCATGTGGATTCGATGAAACAAAATGCATTTGGATTCATGGAAAAAGCTGGTGAGTGACACCCAATCCATGGCCCAATAGGTATTGTTCACTGTTGTTGTATCAGGTTCATAGATATCATCCACCACTGAATGAGGGTTCTCTGCCGAAATGGAAGAGAGAGCCCGGGATTGATAATTGGCGGGATGATAACAATGATAGGCATCCCTTGTTTTTCGAATCGTCATTGCGTCAGTGTTGACAAAGTGATCCAACCAGGTTGAAAAATCCATCATGACATTGTCGGGATGATTTCTGGGAAATTTGGTTCCCAAGGTTTCCAAGATTCCCCATTGGGAATAATAACATTGAGAAAATAGGGACCAAACATGATGTCGTGGACTGCGCAAGGTTAGAAATCGTCGATAGTCGGGCAAAGAAGAATAGTCTTGGAGAAGAGATTCTTGATAGACATGACTATGTTCATGATCGCCATGTTTGGTAGGATATAGTCCTACTATCGGAAAGGATTCGGGGCCACCGACAAAGTCAGTGGATATATTCTTGATCCGTTTGAATTCTTGAATCCAAGACGAACCCGAATTTTTGGAAATGTGAAGATAGCTGATTCGATCACGATCCGCATGAATGGGCTGACATCGTCGGGTCGATTGACAGAATGAAAAGGAATGGTCGGTACTACCACTAGAGGAGGTAGAGTTGTGAGTAGGAGGGGGATGGAGTCTCCCACTCACCGTGGATTCGGCGCGGGTGGCAAGGGTCGAAATTTGCCATAGTTGTAGGAGCAACACAAATACAATCAAAAAGGTGGCCAACACGGTGGTCTTTGATCCCTTTACAATCCCCGCAGCTATCACACGAATACTCTTGGTCCTTTCCCTACACCATGCCGTTGAAACAACAACAGTTCTCCGCCGTGATGATACGAAAGGAGGCATTTAGATCTAATCGTGCGCCACATGACAGGTGTAGTGAAAAGACGAGAGCCGAGTGGCCGTCATACCTCATACCGAACCCTGCGGGTTTGGGACGGGTATCTTTTGGATGGTCGATCGACTGCAAGCGTCGACCCATATGACTTCTGTACCGACATCCGACGGTCGTGTCGAGTAGGTCATCACTCATGGCAAAATTCCAAGTATACTGGATTCTCCCTTTCCAGATGGCAAGGAATAGTCTAATACTAATAATTACCTTGAGGAAATAGCTGTACATGGAAAATGGAAGCAACACAAGCTTGCCGGAGAGCCTTTTTGGTTCATGTTCCAAGAAGGGAGCAGCATATCATTCAAACCGTAGCAAAAAATCGATCGGCAACAAAAATCAGACTGGTTTCCATTCTCAAGCATCTACCGGTAGGTCCTTGGAGCAGGTTGTCGGTGAAGTGAGTTGGGAATCCGAGCACATGGGCAAGTCTTGCTACTAATAATTCCAAATGTACAGGTACGAGTAGCAACTACAACCTGGTAAAGTAGTCGTTAGTTCTAGTACAGTAGTAGTTGAACCGCGACCTCGTGCCTCGTTTCGAACTCCGAGCGTGCAATCCCCATTGAAACGGCTTGGTTCGTGTCACATCCCCTTTGATTTATTGAAAGGGGCGCCTTCCGTTGTGATCCACATGAAAACTGACCAACCACAGTTTCGGCGACGTGCATCTCCAGCGAATGGGAGAAATCGAAAATGGGTTGCTTTCATATCGTTGATTTGTCATCAGATTTTCACTGTCAATCTTGTTGTTCCGGCAGTTCCGCCGAGTCGGCAATCAAACCAATTCGTACTACATTACAAAATGATGGCGGCATTCTCTTCGACCTTGCGACCAGGACTATTCCTCAAAGAGCCAAGATACTCTAGTTATTATTCGGACGGTAGTGACGAAGATCTCTTTGTCGATTGTGTCGACAAGCAATTGGATGTATTTGATTTTTTGGAAATTGAGAGAGATGACACCTCGGTCAGCTGGTCATCATCGTCGTCGTCTTCACTGGAACTCAGTGACGACACATCCTACTATTCCAATGGATCTACAGTGTATCTAGATGCGCTGGATGATGATTCTCTATCCGATGAAGAGTCAGATTTCTCCCAAACATCGCGAGAAGTTCTGCACGAGTCACTACCGTTGACAATTCTTCCGCCCTCCGAACGGATGACAGGACGATTCGAAGACCATCCAGAGAGGGAAGAAAACAGGGTGGATCAAGAATGTCAGGAAGGAAACCCTATTTCGCATGCCATTCATTTTGCCCACAATCTATGGGAAGGGTCCAAGCATACTCCAGTGGGTTTCGCAGTTCACATGACAGAGGCTGTGGTGGGTGGCGTCTTGGGGAATTTGGTCGGATTGGTTCACCACCATGACGACGAGGAAAGGATGCCCTCTGTGGAAGAGCAGTTGGCGCCATTTTCAAGCGATTATCCTTTGGGACAACACGCCGTTTTTACGCTTGACATTGCTGGCAATCATAGTACCAGCGAGGGTAGCTCGTCGGACGATCAAGATTGGCTCCCATTAGAATAGAAATCCACATAGATTATAGCCAGGCCTTTCTCCTTACTCGCTACCAAACTGATGTAAGAATAGAAATTCGTCGCAATAAAGACACTATAGAAGGTGCCCTAATGTGCGAAAAGCATGCTGTGAGACTCAAGCAACCAAACGACGGATATCAAGAGGCGGGAGAACTTACCAAAGACGGAACGAAAGCCGAGGGCGACGTCAGAAACGTCATGAAATGGAGAATAACCATTCGACTTGGCCCGCACACGTTTGATGGCTTCGTGTAACAATCGATCAAATATGGGAACGGGTGCAATGGGACACCAAAAGTGGTAACCCTTGCAAGGCTTGAGAGTTGCTGGAAAAAAGGCATGAAACGCTGACGTGCACTGATACTTGGCCAAGTATAATGCTGTGCGATAGCAATCCAGCTCCACATTGTGTATGGACCACAGAGCTGTGGAATCATTGCCTTCGCTGCGAGTCGGAACCAAGGTCATCAAATTGCTTTCAATCTCGCTTACGCTGTTGGCATGACTCGTCGAAGATGCCATAGACGCGTTGCCGGGATGGTAGTGGTTATCTCGCCTTCGTTTGTTGACTCGCAATAAACATTCGACGACTGGCTTGAAGTCCCGCTTGTCGCATGCCTCTACGAGTGTGACCAACACTTTGGACAGGTCCTCATGGTCCCAGACAGTTGCGTAGTAGCCTTGTAGATTGAAGCGGGTCAGCAAGGGAAAGTCGCTATATGCGTCTAGATTGGAAGAAGCATCACCTGCTGAACCCAATGGAGCAGCGCCAGCGCTAATGGCGTCGTCCGCCATGCCTCGGGAAGTGGTCGTAAAGTTATCATCCTCGAACAATGACGTCATTACCATGGCTGCACTCACACAGCCGCGAAGAGCAATCTGATAATCCCATGCCACCATAGCGCAGTAATGTTTATTGTCTTCTTGCGATGATACCGGTAGCGGCAGCGGCAGGGAAAAACGCGCACTGTACCACCAAAGGTTGTAGAATGTTTCTGGGTCGGTCTGACGTAACCTTTCCCTATCGAGAATCTCTTCACCGTTTTCTTCAATGTGACGTTCAAGGTTCAATCGAAAAGTTGCCGGACTGACATAAGTGACAAAAGCACCTTCCTGCCGAGGTTCAATTGTCGGTCGAATCTGAGGAGGCAGCGAAGCAAAGTCAGCAGAAGTCTCGCCACCTTCCCGCGGGGCAACAGAAAATGATGGTGACGCTTCTGGAGATCCAAGGTCCATAGCCTCAGCGATGGACATGTTCCTGTAACCTAATAATGGGATAAGCATGGCTCCACAACGAGGACAATTGATTGCACCAGGAATGTCATTTTCTCCTCCCAGGACATCCCAACCAGCCTGGACTTCTTCCTCCAAAGGGATATATCCACACGCTAGCAGAGAAAGTGAGACTTTCTATTTCTCGATATGAATGCCCTCAGTCAAACCACTTACATTCACAGCTTGCTGTTCGCGACCACATGGCAACAAGACACGTCTGTTCAGGGGATAGAGGTTTATTCTTTGCGCTGCTTGAATCTTGTTGTCGAGACGGCACGAGCGACCATGATGTTAGGACAGGGAGCCACGGCTTGCTTGTCTTCTTTCTCTGCTTTTCGTTGCCTTTTCCGGGCTCCAACACGGTGGTCGGATCATCTTGACTAATGTTTAGTTTATCTGCCGCCGATTTTTGTCTCCAGCGACGTCCCGAGTCTTCTAGATTGGCAAGATTGCGATCCAAAGATGCTAGAGCAACCTCTGGATCAGCAATGCATTTCAATGGATTCCCTGACCGCAAGTCCCGGCTGAACGATTCAGTTACTTCGAAGCCAGTAGCCTCGTCGTCGGTCATACCAGTCGATCTTTGCTTGTTGTATCCTTCTGCCAATGCTTTGGTATATTGACCAAGTGTCACGGCGCTTGGAAAAATTCCATCTGATCGTAGAAGGCCGAATAATTTTACTAGCTCCATGCGACGATCACTCATGGTCCGACCGCACGCAACGATCAGGGCGCGATATGCTGCCTCGTCTGGCACGATTCTATTCTTACTCCGCATAAGTCTCAATGCGCCTAAGGCTCGGAGAAGGTATTTGGATTGCTGCTCGTGAGCAAGGGACGGTTGAGCCACCAAAGCTGGAATGCATAAGAGCCATGCTCCCAAAAAATGTGACCCCATCAACTTTGGTAGCTGCCATAAGCACCGCCGTTGGGTAGGAAGTCCACGGTACGTGGTTGCAAGCTTCCTTCGGCGATCGGCTTCTTCAATCTCCTTCTCACTTCTGGTGAGCATTGGAGTCGGCACAGTGGACACTTCTAAAAGCCATGACTCGGGTTGTCGCGGAAAGTATGCATTGGGGTTCAAGCGATCAGGAAAGGTAGGATTTCCGTCGATACAATAGAAGAAGCGTGCTCCGGTTGGAAGGCCGGTACGTGAGGGCATGGTCACCCAATCACCAGTGTTGTTTTTGGTGAATTCAGCGTAACGAAGAATGATTTCGCCAGTGTCTGTGGAAATGAATGAGTTCTTGATAGCCTGGCTGCTGCTGTCCGTGTCGCTCTCTTGTCGCGAAGAATCAGCATCAAAGCTCTTCTCATTGATCGCACTGGGAGTCACCTCCGCAGCGGACTGATCGACAAGCAAGCTATACAAGAGTTGTGGAGGATCGTGATCACTGACTTGAACGGTCTCGACATCCCCTCCAAGGCGACCGTATGGAACAGGTGAGGAGTGGAACTCCGCAAGGCATTCATCGAAAAGTAGACAGTGTACGTCACTGGCCTCTGTCCGACGTTGGATGAACGATTGAAACAGCTGAGTGGCAACAAGTGCGCCCAGAAAGGGGGCCTTTTCCTCCGAGGCCGCAGCCAGGAATCCTTTGGCATCAAACCACTCATTCCCACTGATCAAAAAGTCTACATCTGGAACCACCAAGTACCTTTCGTACCCACCCAACACTGAACAGAAAAATCGCAAGAAGGCATCTCGGATTCCGCGATCATCCAACGGCTCTTTCTGTTGCTTTGTCAAAGTTCCCGTATCCTGCACTGGAGTTGATGGCATCGTAGGATCGAAAGCTGGGTCGACCAGAGAATCCAGCGGTTCCTGTCCTGGCACAATGCCGGCATCACGACAAAGTGTTTCGATCTCAGAAACCAAGTTCGAGCGCGGCCCTGGAGGGATGATCCCCCAAGAGCTATTTAGAACACCCATCCGATCACCGCTACATTCAATGCTTCCAGAGTCTAAATCAACAATAGTACTATCCTCTGGCATGTTTTCCCGAACCACGGCCGCAAGGCCCGTCGAGCTTCCATCGTCGTGAATTCCAACGAAAATTGCTCCAGGGAAATCAAGTGTTTGCATGAATGGTTCAGTAAGTCTTGGAACATATGGCGCGCAGAGATCGAAAGGAAAAAGCAAGGATCGTAATAATTCACAAACATCTAAAACTAACGAGGGGCGTGTAGACATGACAATGACCTGTCGACACACAAAGGGAAAAGTCAGTAATTGCGGTCGAGTAGAGTACTTGTATATACCGGTCATTGTCGTCGACGAAGCACGTACCTTTCGTTCCAAAGCCAAAAAGCCCAGGACGACTGTAACAATCGTGGGTACATCCAAACAAGACACAAGTCGCTCATACGGAAGATCCAACAATGGGAGATCCTTGGCAGGAGGAGACCATAGCATCATCGGAACATTGAAAGTTGGGAGCGGGATCAGGACGCTTGGACCCGCTGGCTTAGGGATCGGTACCGCCAGAAGCAAATGCGAGATATATCTTTCCAGTGGCAGATCCGAGGTGGAGCCAGAGACGCTATGTAGATGCGATAGGAAGCGTCGAAAGGCAGTCCAATAGGGAAATCGGCTGATCAAACAAATCGTCTTATTCTCGAAAGTTGTCATCTCATCAAATCCCGTGAGTAGCATATTCGATTCGTTGCCATAATTGTCATCAGTTTCCTCCTCCTCCTCCTCTTCCGCTGATTCACCAAATAATTTCATTGCGGCATTCTCGGCAGAAAGTGAAGAATCCTCTTCCCAATCTTGTCGTTTACGCAATCGCCGCATTCGTTTCGCCCAAAATTTTGCGTGAGGAAGCGAGACGCTACGCCGCTTTTCCGATAATCGACCCAACTGTGCCTTTTTGCGTCGAGTCAGTGGCTCCATAAATGAGACACAAGAGACATAAATGGAATCACCACGTTCATTCTTGACCACGAATCCGTAGTATTGTGGTAGTGGTGCATCACAAAACTTGGCGCGATGTAAACGGCATCCAGTGGGATAGCAAAACATTGGAAGCTCCTCCTCTGGCAGTGGCAGACCTTTGTAATTTTTGTGTGGAAAGCGATCCAAAACGGCTGTTGAAAAGGCAGCATCACAAAATCCCAATGGAATATTGCGGCGGACTAGCAAACAGGTCGTACCAAAGGCCAATGGCCGAGATTTTGTATCGATATGGACAGGGCTTTCGACCCTAGATGGTGTTGTGCTTGTAGCAGCTGACCAAGAACTCCTTGCTAACAGCATCGAACCTGCATCGTCGTCCTCATCCTCAAAGGGGTCCACTTCCTCATGGGGCAAAACAGGTCGTGACAATTCATCTGCAAAACTAACAGCAATATCTACAATGGCCGCATCTTCATGGAACCTCTCTTCTTCTCCTATTCGCTGTCGACGAAGTGCCAAGATCGGCACGTAAATATGCTCATCATCGTCATCCTCCAACTGTTCAAGTTTTTGATGAGACTGAAATAGTTTAGGTTGCAATTGATCCCTCCAGTTGGCAATAGACGTTGGGGAAGCATTGGGTGCAATACGAATTCGATCCACGGCTTCAATTCCAGAGCTGGAACTATCCATGTCGTGGCTTTTCGAAGAATAAAGTATCGTTTGAAAGGGTTCGGATGCGGGTGGATGACTTGGAAATCTCAATTCACGAAAGGGCTGAGGTATCGACCACTCTTGAAGTCCCGATGGGAGTTCCAATAACGATTCTAGCGGCACGGGGTCCCCATAGTCCAAACTCGTTTGACTGGCAATATTGGTGATGGCTGATGGAGAACTTCTCAAAAGTCGATTTTGTATGGATTGTTTCCCTGCCTCCGCTACACGGAGCAAAGCAGCAGCGCCTTTTTGAGAAATGGTACTGGCTGCCGTAGATTGGCCTGTTTTTTCGGACTGTGTGTCTCCTCTAGATGTGATAATTTCGGAATGATCGACTGGTATTGTACTTTTGTGGAGTCGGACATGACACAATTCCAAGTCAGCAATGGCGGGACGAGTCGACTCATCTGGTAACCGTCGACGATACGAAAGATAGAATTTCTTGGTGGAACGACTCGAGTACGAAACCAAGCGCTGCTGAAATGTGGATTGGACCTTTTGTCTCCAATCTCGTAATGGTGTCGATGATTTCTTGCGTCCCTCTAGTTTCCTCACTTGTTCCGCTTCCAACTCCATGATATGTGTTGATAATCCATTGAGTGGGTCAAGATTCGCATCCAAAACACTTCCTTTCGTCCAGAGAGGTGGTATCCCATTGGAAGGTGTCGGGTGTTGGGTCGGTGCCGGTAAGGGACGAGTTTGCTGTAGGACTGTCCATCCTTGCAATTCCATAGTTTCTACCTCAGTTCCCACATGCGATGACGATGCAACATCTGAGAAACTTGGTGAAGCTGGTAGTGCCCCAGGATATGGTCGTTGCTTTCCAGAAGCACTATGCGTATAAACAATCGTCGTGGGCCACAAGATTCCTCCAGGGTCAGTACTTTCATCTACCACGCAAATGGCACAGTCGACGATTTCGCGATAAAATCGTTCCATGAGCTTGGCATCATCTTCTTCTGGGGCATTCCAAGGACCACCGGTTGCTTGATCCGTTTCACCCGTGACATGTTGTTGCTTTTGTTTCTGGGCATGTTTCCATACCAAATCTTCACCAACTCCTAGAATGGCAAAATAATCTGCAACTCCAACTTGTTGCTTTGGATATCCACCATCCGGCCGCGAACTTTGAAAAGAGGAGCGACTGGGTGGGTGTTCCGGTGGATTCGTCGTGTCACGTGTAGCAAGACGTTCTGTCATTGTTTAACGTCGTTTCTTTACCGGTAGTTGTTGCGTGGACTTTTTTCGCCTGGAACGTTGTTTACCAAAACAAAAAGTCCCACTGCCTACTCTACACGTAGAAATGATTCTTGAATTCTAGCGAGCACACAATCGACATGGATCAATAATGACCAACGAAGTTAGGAAGATTGGGTAGATCGCGAAAGCAATGGCAAGGTTGTTGGGTTTTTTTTGCCATGGCTCGGAGACGAGATTCTGATCTACGACTACATTGACTTAATCGAGCAACTTCAGCTTGTTGTGACATGAGCGAGACATGACACATGACTGACCAATATATGCAGTCTTCGGACTGGTACACGTACTATGTCTCACTCAACATGCACAAGATTCCCTTGTCCGTGCATTGTTGCGAGGATCCAAAGTGTACCACTTTCCGATCTGACTGTGAAGCCAAGCCATTCTAATTTCCTTTGCAGTTAGTCTGTGATCATGACTTTGCGGTCTCTTCGCCTGGTGATTTGCTTGATCGCCTCTTTGTTGTTATTGAAGGGGCGACAGGTGAGGTCACAAACCACAAGTATTTGCATCGAACCATTTCTTGATGCCAATGGTGAAGCTATCGTCGTGTCGGATTGTGTCTGTGACCCAACATGTGAGGTATGTGGATACTATGACCAAGCAGTCAGCGGACCTGAAGATTGCTTCACATGTCCTGCAGGCTTTGTTTTCACGGCACTTTACAATGATGGGTCAGGAACCTGTACGGCATCCGACGGTTCTGGTACGACAGATCCATCGGGAACCCCAGCACCAACCGCCACTGTCACCGATGCTACTACAGAACCCACAACTAGCACCCCCCCCCTAGCGGAAGTACTGGAACTGGTGACTCTACATCTACTGGTACATCAAATGGAATCTGCATGATGGTATATCAAGTGGCAGGTACGTAGAGACTTAGGGGTGCAACCATACCCCGCAAATCTAGTTCGAATTCCACTGTCTTCGACTTGTGCAAGTTGCGATTTTCTCTCAGATTATTAATCTCGACAACTTTTCTCCAGACAATGACCTCGAGCCCTTCCTTGAAGCGGATCTGAGTGAAATAACAGTGTCTCCAATCACGCAAAGTCTTTCCACCACGACTTGGATTTACCACGATGGCTTGGATACGGGAGATCCCTTGTACACTGGGGGAACACTTGAGGACGTATACAACCCAGATGGAACTGCCCTAACCGAAAGTGCCAGCGCAAGTCGATACCTGAAGTGGGACCATGACCTTGGA